>JBBPBX010030199.1:8631-35343 GCA_038048925.1 Garcialebias charrua
ATATATATATATATATTTTTATTTTTATTTTATTTATTTATTTATATAAATATATAAATCAATAAATAAAATTGAAATTGACAAATCTGGACCGACAGACACATACCCCCGTCCCCAAATGTGCTGTTGGTGTGTGTTGTTGTAAAGTGCACTTAAAAAAAGGAAAGAGAATGAGCAAAGGCTGGCATTACGCCAGTTTCCCCTCCACTCCAACTCTAACCCAGGTCCTTACTGTCTAAATGCATAATTGTGAGTGAGCATAGGCACGGGGTGCGAGAGTGATGTCATCCCGCCACCCATAACCATAGTGCTCACCCCAAATTCATATATGTGAATTTTATGAAGATATTTATGAGTGAATGTCTAAGGTGTATAATAAAATTGAGTCCCAGGTGGTTCTGAACAACAGAGATGTAAAAACGTTGCAGCACACCTGAGTCTCAAAATCCCTACATGTATTAATTTGAGATGAAGAGGACGGAGGTGCGTGGTGAGGGATGGGGAGAAAATATCTGCAGGAACAATGCTCCCGCAGCGAGTCATTTCCCCCGCTGACCCTTCATACCCCCCTCCCCCAGTTTGCCAAGGTCCACCCAAGGAGTGAGGCAAAAAACACCGCTCCGACCGCCAGGCCATTGAGCTCTAGACCAGAGAGGGACACGGCCACGAGGGCCGCCAACAGCAGAACCAACAGCCCACATCCACCAGGGCCACCAAGACCCCTACGAACCGCAGTCAGCCCGCCACCCAAGAGGACACAAAATCCCACATGGACGATACGGCCAAGAGCACCCGCCTAACCGCCGACAGAGCCAGGAAGCACCGGGAGCGGGCCCCCACCATAGAAAGGGCCCGCACACCGGCCATGCATAGTCCCAGACCATCATCAAGGACATCCACTCAGTCCCCACCCCAGAAGAAATACTACACCCACCCTTCATAATAAAAACTTTCAGAACACATAACACACTAGACACCCAGGCTGGGTCAACCTGCCCCCTCCTATGGGCCACCAGTCACGCTCCCAGACACCCAACCCCCTAGCACATGAACCCCCAACCCACCAGCGAGCCGAGGGCACCCCGGCCAGAGCCGGGCACCAGAGCGCAAGCCAGTTGATAGCCCGGCGACCCGCCTGCCAGAGCCCAAGATCCCCGACCCCCACCAGGCCCAAGCCCGGGGACGACACGCCCCCAGAATCCCTAGCTCCCGGTGCCCACCCCTAAACCACCCCAGCACAGCCGGGTCACCAACCGGCGACCCATGACCGCCGCCACCGACCACCCGAGGGCCCGCATGCTGCCCCCAGCAGACATCCCCAGAACCCCCCCGGTTCTCCCCAGGTTGAAGGCAGGGTCCTCCCCGCCCAAACAGCCCCAACCCCCCGGCGCCCCAAACCCCAACCTCCCCCCACACCAGCCCCAATGCCCCACAAGGCCAGATCCCAGACCCCCCACCCTCACTACGTAACGGAGCCGATCAAAGAATGCCAGATAGATTGATCCGATGTGTCGGCAGATGCTGTTTCAAGACTAATATGATCTAACAGAAGATTTTTATACTGATTAATGCTAAGATTATTTTTATTTTTCCAATTCAGGAGTATGGTTTTCTTTGCGATGCATAAGGCAGTGAAAAGCATACAGGATGTATTTTTTTCTAGTATAACATCTTCAAAGATACCCAATAAGAAAACAGATGGAGAGAGTGGGATATTACATTTCAAACATTTAGACAAGTCTTCACATACCTCGACCCAGAACCTCTGAACGGGTGGACAGAACCAGAGTGCGTGAAAATAGTCCATCCATCCATCCATCTTCTTCCGCTTATCCGGGGTTGGGTCGCAGGGGTAGCAACCTAAGTAGGGAGGCCCAGACTTCCCTCTCCCCAGCCACTTGGAGCAGCTCCTCCGGGGGAATCCCAAGGCGTTCCCAGGCCAGCCGAGAAACATAGTCCCTCCAGCGCGTCCTGGGTCTTCCTCTGGGTCTCCTCCCGGTGGGACATGCCCGGAACACCTCACCAGGGAGGCGTCCAGGAGGCATCCTAACCAGATGCCCGAGCCACCTCAACTGGCTCCTCTCGATGTGGAGAAGCAGCGGCTCTACTCCGAGTCCCTCCCGGATGACTGAGCTTCTCACCCTATCTCTAAGGGAGAGTCCAGCCACCCTGCGGAGAAAACTCATTTCAGCCGCTTGTATCCGAGATCTTGTTCTTTCGGTCATAACCCAAAGCTCATGACCATAGATGAGGGTGGGAACGTAGATCGATCGGTAAATTGAGAGCTTTGCCTTTTGACTCAGCTCTCTCTTCACCACGACAGACCGGTACAGCGCCCGCTTCACTGCGGACGCTGCACCTATCCGCCTATCGATCTCACGCTCCAGTTTTCCCTCATTCGTGAACAAGATCCCGAGATACTTAAACTCCTCCACTTGGGGCAGGACCTCCTCCCCGACCCGGAGAGGGCATGCTACCCTTTTCCGGCTCAAGACCATGGCCTCGGATTTGGAGGAACTGATCCTCATCCCGGCCGCATCACACTCGGCTGCAAACCGCTCCAGTGAAAGTTGTAAATCACGAACTGATGAAGCCAGTAGGACCACATCATCTGCAAAAAACAGAGAAGCGATTCTAAGGTCACCAAAACGGATCCTCTCAACACCTTGGCTGCGCCTAGAAATTCTGTCCATAAAAGTTATGAACAGAATCGGTGACAAAGGGCAACCTTGGCGGAGTCCAACTCTCACTGGAAACGAGCCTGACTTACTGCCGGCAATGCGGACCAAGCTCTGACACCGGTCGTACAGGGACCTAACAGCCCTTATCAAAGGGCCTGGTACCCCATACTCCCGGAGTACCCCCCACAGAACCCCCCGAGGGACGCGGTCGAATGCCTTCTCCAAGTCCACAAAGCACATGTAAACTGGTTGGGCAAACTCCCACGCACCCTCCAGGACCCTGCTGAGGGTGTAGAGCTGGTCCAGTGTTCCACGACCAGCACGAAAACCACACTGCTCCTCCTGAATCCGAGGTTCGACTATCCGACGGACCCTCCTCTCCAGAACCCCTGAATAGACCTTACCAGGGAGGCTTAAGAGTGTGATCCCCCTATAGTTGGAACACACCCTACGGTCCCCCTTTTTGAATAGGGGAACCACCACCCCAGTCTGCCAATCCAAGGGAACTGCCCCCGATGTCCACGCGATATTGCAGAGTCGCGTAAGCCAACACAACCCTACAACATCCAGAGCCCTAAGGAACTCCGGGCGAATCTCATCCACCCCCGGAGCCTTGCCACCGCGGAGCTTTTTAACCACCTCGGCGACCTCAGCACCAGAGATCGGAGAACCCGACCCAAAGTCCCCAGGCTCCGCTTCCTCAGTGGAAGACGTGCCAGTAGGATTGAGGAGGTCTTCGAAGTATTCCGCCCACCGACTCACAACATCCCGAGTTGAGGTCAGCAGCACGCCACCCCCACCATAAATGGTGTTGGTCGCGTACCTCTTTCCCCCCCTGAGACGCCGGATGGTGGACCAGAATCGCCTCGAAGCCGTACGGAAGTCATTCTCCATGGCCTCTCCGAACTCCTCCCACGCCCGAGTTTTTGCCTCAGCAACCACCCGAGCCGCATGCCGCTTGGACTGCCGGTACCTATCAGCTGCTTCCGGGGTCCCACAAGCCAAAAAGGCCCAATAGGACTCCTTCTTCAGCCTGACAGCATCCCTCACTGCCGGTGTCCACCACCGGGTTCGAGGGTTGCCACCACGACAGGCACCAACAACCTTGCGGCCACAGCTCCGATAAGCTGCCTCGACAATAGAGGCGCGGAACACGGCCCACTCGGACTCCATGTCCCCCGCCTCCCTCGGAACGTGTTCAAAGCTCTCCCGGAGGTGGGAGTTAAAGCTCCGTCTTACGGGAGACTCTGCCAGACGTTCCCAGCAGACCCTCACAATACGTTTGGGTCTGCCAGGTCTGACCGGCATCCTCCCCCACCATCGGAGCCAACTCACCACCAGGTAGTGGTCAGTTGACAGCTCCGCCCCTCTCTTCACCCGAGTGTCCAAGACATGCGGCCGCAGATCAGATGAGACGACAACAAAGTCGATCATCGAACTGCGACCTAGGGTGTCCTGGTGCCAAGAGCACATATGGACACCCTTATGCTTAAACATGGTGTTCGTTATGGACAATCCATGACGAGCACAGAAGTCCAATAACAGAACACCACTCTGGTTCAGATCAGGGGGGCCGTTCCTCCCAACCACACCCCTCCAGGTCTCACTGTCATTGCCCACGTGAGCGTTGAAGTCCCCCAGTAGAACAAGGGAGTCCCCAGGAGGCGCACTCTCCAATACCCCCTCCAAGGACTCCAAAAAGGGTGGGTAGTCTGAGCTACCGTTTGGTGCATAGGCACAAACAACAGTCAGAGCCCGTCCCCCCACACGTAGGCGAAGGGAGGCTACCCTCTCGTTCACCGGGGTGAACCCCAACGTACAGGCACCAAGATAGGGGGCAACCAGTATGCCCACTCCTGCTCGGCGCCTCTCACCAGGGGCAACTCCAGAGTGGAAGAGTGTCCAACCCCTCTCAAGGAAACTGGTTCCAGAGCCAGAGCCATGCGTTGAGGTGAGTCCGACTATTTCTAGTCGGAACTTCTCAACCTCACACACTAGCTCAGGCTCCTTCCCCACCAGAGAGGTGACATTCCATGTCCCAATGGCCAGCTTCTGTAGCCGAGGATCAGACCGCCAGGGTCCCCGCCCTCGGCCACCACCCATCTCACATTGCACCCGACCCCTTTGGCCCCTCCCACAGGTGGTGAGCCCATGGGAAGGGGGACCCACGTCTCCTCTTCGGGCTGTGCCCGGCCGGGCTCCATGGGTAAAAGCCCGGCCACCAGGCGCTCGCCAGCGTGCCCCACCTCCGGGCCTGGCTCCAGAGTGGGGCCCCGGTGACCCGCGTCCGGGCGAGGGAAAACTTAGTCCATTTATTTCACTCATCATAGGGGTTTTTGGGCTGCACTTTGTCTGGTCCCTCACCTAGGACCTGTCTGCCTTGGGTGACCCTACTAGGGGCATGAAGCCCCTGACAGCATAGCTCCTAGGATCATTGGGACACTCAAACCCCTCCACCACGGTAAGGTGGCAGCCCAGAGAAGGGGTGAAAATAGTCATCAGGTATATTTCCTTTGCACTGTGAGCAGTTGTTAGATGGTGTAAAACCCATCTTAAACATTCGCTGACCTGTATAATGTACTCAATAGAGAACCTTACTGTATTAATTGTAAATTGGAGATTCTAGTCAATTTAAATGTTTTTAAACATACTTGAGACCAGGTTTTTTGTTCAAAGTTGATTGAGAAATCTGACTCCCATTTTTCAACAGGTAGTGTTATCGAGTCATCGATATAAGAGCATTTTTACACCAATATGGCAATTCCCAAAGAACTTTTGATAAAAGACGGGCTGTACTTCATTTTGCATGATGTTTTATAATTTGATCTTGGAAACACATACCGTCTGAATTACCCTAGCTTCACTTGAAAAAAGAAAGAAAGAAAAAAAGTGACAACATTTTTAAATAAACAAATATAAAGTCTAGTCAGTTGCCACATGAATCAGCCCGCTTAATATCCATGTAAATATGTATGGGAGGTAAACAGACATGAATGGTGGGAATTGTGCAAGCAAGGTAATCATAGTCAGACAGAAGACTCCAATAACTCCTCCGGGAAGAAAACAGCCACTTTCAGATGCACTTCTTATTTCCATTCTTCACGCACTGAAATCCTGTCAGCTCTCTCTCTGACAGACAGCAGCTGTATTTCACACCATTCTTTGTACAACTTAGAGATGTCTGCTCACTTTATACAGACCGGGGCGGTTAGGGGCTATGCCTAACTGAAATACATTTCTTCCTTGACAGCTCATCTTAGCATACCAGTGGTTTAAAACTATTCATGTAGCATTCCCAGAATCATCTGATGTACACACAATGCATAAATAAAACTTTACATCTCAAAAATGTATCGTGTGGCATGTTTCCTTCCTTCTCTCTCCCTAAACACCAGCTTCAACTCTTAGCTATTTCATATTTTATTCCCTAATGGTTTGAAAAAAGATTATGAGTTGGATGGTTAATACTAGGGATGTGCCGATTGATCGGAAACCGATCAATCGTCACCGATAATCATTAAAGCGGATGTGATCGGCTTTTGCCTTCAATTACCGATCACAGAGCCTGTGATGTGAAGTTTGCTAACTGCAAAACGTGCGACGAAAAAGTACCTCGTGGAGGAAGTTCAACGAAGTCCTTCAACACAACAAACCTAATTCGTCATTAAAATGTTTTAATACGTTTTAATAACTTACCAAAAGCCGTCTGCCAGCGCCCCCATAACAGCAACACCTGTTAGCATGTAGCTCCACCGAGTAGCCCACCGAGTCCGCTCCGCTGCGCAGTTACGGGCAGTCCAGTTTAGCTGCGGCTTCAAAAAGGCTGTCGGCTTTGTTATTCCAAGTTAGCTGGGTGTCCCCCGATATCTTCTGCTTCCAGTCCGACATCGAGGCGAGCTCCAGGAACCTCTGATCGCACAAAGCCGGCTGTCTGCTGCAGGTCCGGTTTAGCATGTTAGCCTTAGCTCATACCATGAGCTGCTGGTCTCGCGCGGCGCTGTAGGAACGCTCGGCGGTGTGATCGCAGCTGCTGCTCCAGTCCTGAGACATTCACAGAGTTCAGAGGAGTGTTTCCAGTTAATTTATCCGTATGAGGCATCCTCTTATGGGAGAAACAGTCCTCCAAAAGCCGACTGCCGAACTAATGAATGTAAAATGGCGGAGGCGGTATTTCCTGGTTCTTCTTCTTCTTCTATAGAGTGAATGGCGGTTGGCGAACTCATATTAAGCGCATTACCGCCACCTGGTTCCCGCAGGAAGTTGTTCAAAAGAGCACGAAATTATTTAAAAATAATAATAATGATACTTAACGTACAGTATTTATAAAGCCATTTGTAAAAACAGCCAACAGTGCAGCTTTAAGTAGCAAATGGGGTATTTTAGTTTTTTATATGAAGTAATAGATGTGTTTTTTTTTAAAAACAATAAAAAAACTTTTTATTTTATTGAAAGTTAGTAAGGTAAACATTTTTCTTTGATAATGCAGTTGATAATTACTTTTATTTACTTTGTTCTCTGAAATAAATTAGTAAAAATATGTTTTTGTCTGAATTATGGTGATTTTATGGTTCTGAAAATAACATGAGTGCTGCTTCTGGCTACAAGATTCAGATCTTGTAGCCAGAAGCAGCACTCATAAATTACAGGTAAGCCATTTGATCGGTGATCGGTGATCGGTTTATGTGATCGGCTCACATATAGGCAATCGGTTTTTTGATCGGTATCGGTGATCGTCACACATAGGTGATCGGTATCGGTATCGGTTTCAAAAAACCTGATCGGCACATCCCTAGTTAATACAGTATATCTAAAGTTTGAATTATAACTTCACTGAGCATATCAATTCAGACACAACACATTTTAAATCAAACAATCAATCAATCAATCAATCTTTATTTATAGAGCCCTTTTCAGCAGCCAGAAGGTGCACAAAGTGCTGAACAATACAGAAATAAAACAAACAATAAAAAATAACAATAAAAACAGCCAGTTAAAAATTAAAAACAATTAAGACATAACAAGAATGTCAAAGAACTACTAGGTATTAAAAGCCTGCCTGAATAAAAAGGTTTTAAGATTAGATTTTTAAAAAACTCCATATGAGTGATGGAGCGCAAGTCCAGAGGTAGCTTATTCCAGAGACTGGGTGCAACAACAGAAAAGGCCCGGTCACCCCATCGTTTACAGTTGGTCTTTGGAACAGACAAGAGAAATGTATTAGATGATCTCAGTGTTCTCCTATATTCACGGACAGTTACAAGATCAGTCAAATACAGTGGGGCAAGACCATTGAGAGCTTTAAAAGTGAATAATAAAATTTTAAATTTAATTCTAAAATCAATTGGAAGCCAATGGAGAGAAAATAAAACAGGGGTAATGTGTTCACGTCTGGAGGTGTTGGTTAAAAGTCTAGCTGCAGCATTTTGGACCAATTGAAAGCGTCTAATGGAGGATTGGGAGATTCTTCCATATAGGGAATTGCAGTAGTCAAGCCTTGAGGTGATGAAAGCATGAATGGGCTTTTCTAAATCAAAACAATTTAAAAAAGGATTAACTTTGCATAAAATACTTAATTGATAAAAACAGGCCTTCACTACAGACGCTATTTGTTTATCAAATTTTAAGTCCTTGTCAAATGTCGCCCCCAAGTTTTTAACTGTTGGTCTGTATTTGGAAGTTAGAGCACCAAAGTTACAGGGAGCATCATCACCGAAGAAGATGCATTCTGTCTTTCCTTTGTTTAAAAACAAAAAATTACGGTGAAGCCACTGTTTAATGTTGTTAATACAATCAGCGTAAGGAGTAAGAAGATTGCTGTTTTGGGGTTTCATTGGTAGATAAATTTGTACATCATCAGCATAGCAGGGAGGGTCCGTCGGATAGTCGAACCTCGGATTCAGGAGGAGCAGTGTGGTTTTCGTGCTGGTCGTGGAACACTAGACCAGCTCTACACCCTCAGCAGAGTCCTGGAAGGCGCGTGGGAGTTTGCCCAACCAGTTTACATGTGCTTTGTGGACTTGGAAAAGGCATTCGACCGCGTCCCTCGGCTCGTTTCCAGTGAGAGTTGGACTCCGCCAAGGTTGCCCTTTGTCACCGATTCTGTTCATAACTTTTATGGACAGAATTTCTAGGCGCAGCCAAGGTGTTGAGAGGATCCGTTTTGGTGGCCTTAGAATCGCTTCTCTGTTTTTTGCAGATGATGTGGTCCTGTTGGCTTCATCAGATCGTGATCTACAGCTTTCGCTGGAGCGGTTTGCAGCCGAGTGTGATGCGGCCGGGATGAGGATCAGTTCCTCCAAATCCGAGGCCATGGTCTTGAGCCGGAAAAGGGTAGCATGCCCTCTCCGGGTCGGGGATGAGGTCCTGCCCCAAGTGGAGGAGTTTAAGTATCTCGGGGTCTTGTTCACGAATGAGGGAAAACTGGAGCGTGAGATCGATAGGCGGATAGGTGCAGCATCCGCAGTGAAGCGGGCGCTGTACCGGTCTGTCGTGGTGAAGAGAGAGCTGAGTCAAAAGGCAAAGCTCTCAATTTACCGATCGATCTACGTTCCCACCCTCATCTATGGTCATGAGCTTTGGGTTGTGACCGAAAGAACGAGATCTCGGATACAAGCGGCTGAAATGAGTTTTCTCCGCAGGGTGTCTGGACTCTCCCTTAGAGATAGGGTGAGAAGCTCAGTCATCCGGGAGGGACTCGGAGTAGAGCCGCTGCTTCTCCACATCGAGAGGAGCCAGTTGAGGTGGCTCGGGCATCTGGTTAGGATGCCTCCTGGACGCCTCCCTGGGGAGGTGTTCCGGGCATGTCCCACCGGGAGGAGGCCCAGAGGAAGACCCAGGACACGCTGGAGGGACTATGTTTCTCGGCTGGCCTGGGAACGCCTTGGGATTCCCCCAGAGGAGCTGCTCCATGTGGCTGGGGAGAGGGAAGTCTGGGCCTCCCTACTTAGGCTGCTACCCCCGCGACCCGACCCCGGATAAGCGGACGAAAATGGATGGATGGATCAGCATAGCAGTGAAAAGAAAAACTATGTCTGGCTATTACTGATCCAAGAGGCAGCATGTACAGTGAGAAGAGGAGAGGACCAAGAATAGAACCCTGTGGCACACCACAAGAGAGAACGGCAGTGGAGGAAGAAAGAGTGTTCAACATGACAGAGAAAGTTCTGTTGGTCAAGTAGGCAGTGAACCACTTGAGTGCAGTACCAGAAATGCCAACATAATGTTGAAGGCGAGATAGAAGGACAGTGTGGTCCACTGTGTCGAATGCAGCTGTGAGGTCCAGCAACACCAGAGCAATGAGACATTTGGCATCCATGGACATGGAAATGTCATTATGGACTTTTAACAAAGCTGATTCGGTAGAATGACAGGATCTAAAACCAGACTGAAATGTTTCAAAAATACCATGATTTTCTAAAACAGGTTGTAACTGCATAAAAACATTTTTTTCTAAAACTTTTGATAAAAAAGGAAGATGAGAAATAGGTCTAAAATTAGATATATAATATAAAACAAATCTGCTACAGTACAGCTGAAACAGCAATGAGCTGACATTTACTTGATTTACTGAAGCATTTTAATTAATAAAAATGTGTATTTGCCCTAGTTACAAACAGAGGTAAGGGCAGCAAGAACAAAAAGCATTTCAAGGATGAATAGGTTTTGGGATTACAGCATGTGACATTATATCTAAAAGCCACTTTTAGAGCCTTTTAGTTATGAGTGTTTGCTTTGCATTGATGGTTTAGAAGATAATATACATATCAGAAAATCACAGTAAAACGGTGGTACAACAGTGCAAATCTTTACAATGACTAATATTACATTTAGCCAGAGAGCATCCCAACAGACTATATTCATTGGAAGAAAAAAAAAACTGAAATATTAAGCAGCAGAGATTAGGCTAAATTCTGTGACAAAATCAAAACACATTTTTTGTTTAAGTTTTTTAATTTATTAATGACACATTATTGGGTGCACTATTATGGTTTCAAAGCAGGACTGGCTACTCTGACTTCAGGCCAAGGCTTGCATCAATACATTTACAATAATTTTCCAGTAGAAACTGCACAGAAAGTTGCATCAAAGTAGAATGGAGTAAACTTCTTGTTCACCGAGTGTCTTGATTGCCTCATCACTGAAGGAGGTTCATAGGTTTGCCCTAAGCCTTGTCATCCAGCAAATCCAGAATTGTATTTTGATCCAGATATTCATCTCATTGTTTTATTCATTTTTTAAAATGTATTTTCAGATGTAAAATTGTGCAACAAGACACACCAAAAACACTTTTTTAGTTGTTTTTGTTTCGTCTTTGCTTAGATAATTAAGGGTGTGATGGTAAACAAATCATATTGGAATACAAACACATCTTATTACTTATTAGGAACATAAAAAATTGTTAGCAAAACATGTGTATTGCTGACAGTGTTATTATGACAGTATCACACAGCTATTTTTAATTTGTTAAATTAAAATTGGCATGCAGTCAAATTCAGAAAAATAAGTACAATCCAGCAGTACTTTTTCAGGTATACAGTAGTTCAAATCTGAAGGTTTGGTTATTAAATGTGTTCTAATAGAAATTTAAATCGTAAGTTTAAATAGTTGTAGACTTCAGGTATATCACAGCTGTTACATTAAATGAACAGCTGTCATGCTGAAGACGTCTGTACTTCAAACTATACTTTCTTCCAAAGTCCCATGCCCACAAATGCAGCTGCTTTGATGCTCTTAAGACTCCCACTTAAAAGACGTGATGAAGGAATATTAGCTCTTTTGATTTTTAGTCCAGGTGAACAGATGGTCAAATAAAATTGTTTTGGCCTTCAGTCTTTAGTCATTTCCTTGGAACAAACTTTTTTGCTGGTTTCAAACCACCTTCATAAAATTATTAAAAATATAGAGCATTAAAGCATGTCATTGTGTTACAAAGTTGATCATTATCACCTGAAAAGACAAGTAAAAAGTGTTTTAATTACTGAGTTTTAGATGCAGTGCCTTGAAAAGGTATTCACCCCTTGGATGTTTCGGTGTTTTATTGTTGTCATGAATCCATCGTGGTTAATATGAATTCATCTTTAAAAAAAAATCTAAAAACTTGCTAAATCTACTGAGTGAGTGAGTTATTTTCTACTGTATTTTTCCTTTGTCATTTATCTATAAAGAAAATGCTTCTCCATAAATCTAAAAATGATGCAGAAAAACTGGTTCATGCATTTGTCATGTCTAGACTGGACTGTTGCAATGGTGTTTTATCTGGGTATTCAAATACTTATTTAAAAAGTATTCAGTTGATCCAAAATGCTGCTGCTAGAGTCTTAACTGGAGTTAGTAAGAAACATAATATCTCTCCAGTTTTAGCTTCTCTCCATTGGCTCCCTGTAAAATTCAGAATTGAATTCAAACTCCTACTTCTAACCTACAAAGCTCTCAACAACCTAGCTCCATCTTATATGAGATCTTATTGTTCCATATTTTTTATAACAGAGCACTTTGCTCTCACACTGCAGGCCTACTTGGGGTTCCTAGAGTTTCCAAAAACAGAATGGGAGGAAGATATTTCCTTTATTAGGCTCCTCTCTTGTGGAACCAACTTCCACTTTCTGTCCATGAGGCACCCGCATGATTTACACGGGGGTTAGGGGGGTTATAACCCGCCCAATAATTTGATCCAGTCAATATAACCCCCCCAATAAAATGACATCATTTCAAGCTCCCGGATTAACTGGAGGTGCACGCGTAGGAGCGCGTTTCAGCAGGTGAGACTGCTCTCTGCGTAAAAGTTGCCATTTGGTCCTCCAGCCTCCCCCCCTCCTCCCCCCTCCAGCAGCAGCAGTTGTTTTGCTCTTAAAGAGGCCGCGGTGGGTTTTGTGTTTCAGCTTCATGTTCTCCCCCATGAAGACTGAGCCGTTCGGATGTTGTCAGTCCATACAATGGGTGTTATTAGCGGAGCCTGCTGTCATCGCTTGTAACGGTCACAACGTACCTTTAAACCGGAGGTACAGGAGGGGCAATCTGACTGCTACGTATAGGGATGATAATGACTGATAATGGCCATAACATCCGAAGCGGGTGAAGACTCTGGATGTGTGTGTCAGCTTCACCTGGTGTCACGTGCTACGTGACGTCACCGTTTGAAGAAACATTTATTTATTTATTTCACACCAAGACACAAACAGGTGTTTGTTGCTTTTGTTTGAAAGTCCAAAAACAGCTACAGGCTGATACCAAAGATGAGTAGTATTTACATAGTTTTGTTTGTTTAGAGTCAAAGTGTAATATGCTCTTCAGTTTGCCACACTGTATTCTTTGATTCAGGAATGCTCCAACTATCGAACTGTTGCGCTCATCTCCCATGCCAGCAAAATCCTGCTAAAGATTCTACAAAACCGCATTGCGACAATCATGGAACGGGAACTACGAGATGTTCAGGTTGGTTTTCGCAAAGGACGAGGCACGAGGGATCAAATCGCGAACCTAAGCTGGATCATGGAGAAGGCTAGAGAGCACCAGAAGGACGTCTATATGTGTTTCATTGACTACACCAAGACGTTCGGCTGTGTGGACCATGACAAACTCTGGGCGTGTTTGAAACAAATGGGCGTACCAGAACACATTGAACAGCTGATACGAACACTGTACTCCAATCAGGAAGCAACTGTCACGATACGCGCAGGAGCTGGACTCACTGGACGAGCTGGACGTCAGGGCCGGTTCTAGATGGAAACTGGACCTGGACCTGGGCCGGCCGGCGCCGACGGAGGAACCCAAAAGCATGGTGACCAGATGGTTCGGAAAGACAAAAATGACAATTAGTGGACTGCACAAACATCCCACAGGATAAATTACTGAAGGAACAGCAATTACTTACCAAGCCCCCAAAGGGGACCCTTGGTGCAGACAAAGCAGGAACCCGTGGTCGAGCAGGTGGAGCAAACCGGCAGATCATGACACCATGGGAGGACAATGCTCAATTAACGTCATGTGCAAGGACTTTCCTCTGCAGCCAAAACCAGCTCCTCTTCATGTGAAGTCAGGAACCCAACTACCTCTTCATGTGAAGTCACAGAGACTAAATACTGATCACTAATGAGACAAGAGGAAGACACCTGTGGACAATTAAGAAGAGAATCAGGTGAGAAACAGGTGACATCCTTACATACCCCCCTCTCCACGGATGTCCCATGACATCCAAGAGAGAACACAGAGGAACACAGACGTCACTCGACACCACTCGAGAAAAGACGGAGGAACCAGGACTACGTCTCCAGCGCCCACAGAGGAGCGAGGAGGTGCAGAACGCCCTAGGAGGAGCGTAGAAAGGGATGGATCATCGACTCCAAAGCTCAAAGAGCGAGGAGGGGAAGCAGACTCTGGAGCCCAAAGGAAAAACCTCCAACACCCACTGAGAGCGAGGAGGGGGACAGAGGTTCGGCTCCAAAGCTCAAAGAGTGAGGAGGGGAACAGAACAGACTCTGAGGCCAAAAGGGGAAACACGGATAGAAACGGAAATCGCTTCCAATGCCCACTAAGGAGCACGGAGGAACCAGGACTACGTCTCCAGCGCCCATGAAAGAGCGAGGAGGGCTGCACGTCTCCAATGCCCATGGTGGAGCTCGGAGGAACCAGGACTATGTCTCCAGTGCTCATGGAAGAGTGATAGAGCAGGTGGAGCAGACCAGCAGATCATGACACCATGGGAGGACAATGCTCAATTAACGTCATGTGCAAGGACTTTCCTCTGCAGCCGAAACCAGCTCCTCTTCATGTGAAGTCAGGAACCCAACTGCCTCTTCATGTGAAGTCACAGAGACTAAATACTGATCACTAATGAGACAAGAGGAAGACACCTGTGGACAATTAAGAAGAGAATCAGGTGAGAAACAGGGGACATCCTCACAGCAACTGTCAGAACATCGTGTGGTAACACCGACTGGTTCAAAATCGGTAAAGGCATCAGGCAGGGATGCATTTTATCTCCAGCACTGTTTAACTTGTACGCCGAAACGATCATGCGACAATGCAACCTGGACGAGACCATAATCGGAGTCCATATTGGAGGTAGGACTATCAACAACATGCAATATGCGGATGACACAACTATACTTGCAGAAAGTGAAAAAGACCTGGAAAACTTGATCCGACGAGTTCAAGAGGAAAGTGAACGCATGGGACTGTACCTCAACATCAAGAAAACAAAAGTAATGACAACGGCGTGCAATGATGCAGTAAACATCAAGATCAACAATGAAAAGATCAAGCCAGTCCAAGATTTCATCTTCCTGGGAGCCAAAATTGACCGAAACGGCGAATCCGGACCAGAGATCAAAAGGCGGATTGCACTCGGCCGGGCCGCAATGCAAGGAATGGATAAAGTCTGGAAGAGCAAGGACGTGAGCATTGCGACGAAAACGAGACTCGTCAACGCCATTGTCTTTCCCATAGCAACATATGGATGTGAAAGTTGGACAATCAGGAAAGCGGAAAGAAGAAAAATTGACGCTTTTGAACTCTGGTGTTGGAGAAGACTATTGCACATACCCTGGACATCGCGGACAACAAACAAGATGGTCCTGGACCGTGTAATAAAATAGATAATTTGATCAGTTTGCTAACTTATCTATATTTTAGATGATAGATTTGAGTAGAGTTTGACTGACACAAACTTACCATCAATTAAACGGGTTCTCATCTTTTTCAGATTAATATCAATAAATCTGTGACTCAGTGAATGTAATTGACAGGAAACGTTACTATGTTTGACCTACCAGAGGTAGAATAATTTAATAACAAATCAAATTACAATAAAAACATATTTACATAGATTGATCGATCAGTTTCCTATAACTAACTTTTCACCAGATTAAAACATAGGAACAACAGAACACAAGTTAATGGGTCTTATATTAACTTATTTCTGCGGCACAAACTTACAGTTTTACTTTTAGAAATAAAAATAAGAGAAGAAAGTTAAGGAGGAAGTTTGAGGATGAAAGGAGTTAGAGTGGTGTGTTTTAACCAGGAAACGGCACATCCTCCGGTCCGATGTCGGCTAGACTCCGTACCACGATAAACAACGACTTTTACCTTTGTGAAGATTTCTTGTCTCAACTCCGGTAAACTAGTCCAGCCTTACGTGCATGTCCTGTTACGGTTTTACAGGCGACCAGTGTGTCCATCTTGCAGTGGTTCCAATGAGATCCGCGTCAACCTCACGGAGTGATAGCTCATATCCTGGTTTGGCTTTTCAGAATAGAAGTGTTCATGGATGAGAACACATTGTATTCTGAGCTTAGAAGCTTAAAATCGGTTCCATAGCGAGTTTGCTGTTAAACCTTGCTGAAGACGCGGGCCCTTGACTCATGGCCGGACGTATCAGCTTCAAACAGAGCAAGTTCATAGTTGACTCACTCCAGACTCCATTTGACTCTGTTTTGCTCTGACTTCACTCTGACGAGCCTACAGGAAGTGTTTCTTAAGAAGGGAGTATGACCAGCAGTTACGTTCAGCTCGCTTGTTGGTTTGTTTCACCAAATGAGAGAGGGGGAACGTGTGAAGATCACTCAGGATAGGAGAGAAAAATAATACGTCAGAAGACGCAGGTGTGAACAAAACATGGAATCTGTTTTAAGAACAGATGAGATTTTTTTTTTAGAAAAAGGAGACAGACGACAAGTTTAGTCTACGACTTTTCCCTCTGTGTCNTGAACATGGACACACATTGGACCTGGTTCTCTCTCACGGCTTGTCTGTGACCGACCTGGAACATTATGATAATGTATTTCTGACCATAGGCCTGTTTTATTTGACGTTGGTTTGTCCTGTACTCCAGTTAAATCCTGCGCTCCTGCCCAGTGACGTAGAGTTTTTAACCCTTCCACTGCTGGTTAGTTCTCTGCTGCCTTTGAACAGCTCTGTGCTCCATCTGACTCTGCTGCTGACACCGAACAGCTGAGCTCCTGGTTTGACTCCTCCTGTCAAACCATTCTTGACTCTGTGGCTCCCTCTAAACTGGTGCGACCTAAAGCCAGATCTGAACCCTGGTTCAATGAAAAAACTCTTGCAGCCAGACAGGAGTGCCACAACAAACTTTTGATCAATGTGTAAAACGGACAGAATTATAGCCATTTTCCTGTTATTGACAGTTAGCTGTGGCAGCCATATTGAACTGAGCCGACTACAGAAGTTGATCTGTTGTAAAAGTGCACCCAGTGATTCCTCTCTGAAAGTTTCATTAAAATGGAATGTGTAAAATGCAACCGGGCGAGGAGCTGCCTGATGGAACAAAAAAGGTCATGTCAAAATCAATAAAATTGTGTTTGTCTGAATCTCTGTACATGTAGCTATCGACCACCGTAGTGACAGATGGTGTGTGTGTGTATGTGTGGGTTTGTGTGCGTGGGTTTGTGTTCATTTGTCTATCTGTCTTGTTAGTATCCCATGCACCACTGAACAGAATTTAATAAAACTCAGAAACTAATCACTACAAGTGCAACTGATTAACTTAGGAGTCAGTCTGATACAAGATGGCTGCCACAGCTAATTATTCCTGGAAAACACAAAGCTAGCTACAATACAGTCGTTTTTTTGTTGTTGTTTATTTTTCAGAAATTGTGCTAAAATTTGGTGTGGTACGGAATTAGCTGAGAATATTATCTAAAAAACACTGAGTGCTAACAGAGCGCAAAGCAGGCAATATGCATTCCTTCAATTTATGCTTTTTTTCCATTTTGTTTAGTTTTTTTTCAGTTTGCCTATAGTTTCTCTGCTAGGTTACATATGATGATTCACTCTCTTAAAAAAATAAAAACTTTAAGGAAGAGCTTAGGCCTCACAAGTACTTCATGCGTTTTATCTGCATGTGATGTGCCTGTTCCCTTTATCAGTCAGGTCACTCGGTGCAACACTATTGCTATGGGAATTGCGCCCCTGCGTGATTACCTGAAGGAATACATTCACGCCTTTACGGCAGTGGACGTCAGCGTCACCCCAGAGGCCCTGCCCTCTGGGTACTTAAGATGCGAGCGCCCATCCAAACGGTCTCTTTTTGCCCTTCACCTCGCTTAAACCTGAACTTCATGGGATTTCTCTGTAGACACATCGCTCGTTAGAGGTGAGCTCGCTCCCTATGCTGAGCATACAGAGAAATTTCCTGCGTATCGCTGGGCTGGCGAAGGCTAGTCCAGCACATTTTTCCTTAACCTCGAAGTTTTCTTCTCTTTTCTCTCCACAGCTGCTTCGCTCAACGGCGCTAACTGCGTCACATCGCTACCCTGCTAAGGAGTAGCAGGCTAGCCAGCGAAAGCGACACGACGGAGAAGACATCTCGAACAAGGACTTTGAAATGACTTGCTTGTTTCCTCTCGGCCATGGCTCCCGAGAAGGGAAAGCGAAAACCAAGATTTACGAAAAAAGCTAGCAGGACGTCGAGTCCCACCTTGCGCGCCTGCCCCAGTGGCTGTGGATATTTCCTTTCGGCGACGTACACCCACAAGGCCTGTCCTGTCTGCCAGGGGATGTTGCACGCAAAAACGGCGTTGGACGCCCCCGACTTTTATCCATACTGCATCCAGATGCTGGAGGCGGTGAGAAGACACCGCATAGACATTGTGACGAAAGCCATGGGCGTCGCTGTGGCGCCAACAGACCCGGACCTCACAGAAGCTCTCACTCCCACGTCGGAGCTCGAGAGCATGGATCTGGAAGACAATGGACGGGTCGAATGGGGGGACAGCCTGGACATGGCGGCTCCCGTCGGGGACTCGACAGCCGAATTTGACACCCGAGGCATGATGAACGCGGATGAGATCTCGCTAACAGCCTCAGGTGAAATTTCTGGTGATGAAGCCGATAACGAGTACGAAGGAGAGGAAGAGGACCTCTCACAGAACCCGGCGCCAGTGCTGCCGGAGACAGACACTTCGATCCCCGCACTGTTCGACTTGTGTCGCAGAGCGGCGGACGCGCTGCAGATCCCGTGGCCGGAACCTCCACCTCGTCAACAAGTCACGAGGTTGGCAGGGAATTATTTTTATGCCAAGCAGCAGTCGACAACGAGGCACAGGATGCCCATCTTCCCGGATTTCCTCACGGAGCTTACTCACACCTGGGCTGAACCTAGGGCTCCCATGCTGCTCCCGCTCTCCCAGTTCCTCGACGTGGCTGGAATGGAAGCAGCGGGAATGGCCAATGTGCCACAGATGGAGGACACGCTGGCATCTCACCTGGCCCCCAGATTTTCTGGAACAAAACCAACTTTGCCCAGCAAAGCCTGTCGAGCTTCGGCTGCAAAGCTCGAAAAGTGTTACAGAGCTCAGGGCCTTGCGGTATGTGCAATGAACGCCTCCACCATGATGCAAGCGTACCTGGCAGAGAAACTACAGGAGCTCCAGGTGACAACAGACAAGGAGGTTGCGACTAAGGGGCTGGAAGAAACCCGCAGGGACACTGACTTTGTGCTCCGCATGATGGGGACAGCAGCCATTGCACAAGGGAGGTGTATGGCTGAGGTGGTCATCGCCCAGCGTCATCTGTGGATGACCCTGATGGACCTTCCGGAAGGTCAGCGGGTCCCTTTTTTTCACCACTCGATCGAGCCGAAGGGACACTTCAGGAGAGCTCTGGACCAGATCCAGACCAGGCTGGAACAGAGGCGCAAGCAGGCTGAGGCCCTCCATGAGGACATGCCAAGGAAAGCTTTTGCCCCCCCCCCCCCAGGGAGACAAGCGGGAGCAGACCCATGCAGCCTCGACACCGCTTAGCCACACGTCGTCCCCCGCAGAAGAGGCGGCTTACGACGGGGAGCACCGGCAGAGACCCCCAGCAGGTCCACCTCAGGCCTGTCAGTCCTGGAGTAGGAACAGATTCGTTCCTTGCCAAGCGGTCCTGCCAAGGACTTCCTCGACGAACCGTGATGGGCGACAGAAGCGGGCCTGATGAAGCGGGCTCTTTTCACAGTTTTGCTGGCTCGCCCGTCCAAGAGGTATGGGAGTCTAACTTTACCTGCCCAGACTTTATTTGTAAAAGCCTACAAAAAGCTGGTGACATTAATGTATGTACAAAACATTAATATTCTGCTGTGTGTGAAATAAAGACAAAATGTTGTTGCACAAAACACAAAATAAAAGTACCAAAGAACAGTTCTGTCCTGGTTCTTGACTCAAAAAAAAAGATGATAAACAACAACACAGCACCCTTTTGAAAACAATCGCTATGAAGGGAAGGGGCTGCCACCCTCCCTCCCTCGTGGCGCACGGGGTGCCAGGTCAAAACATTGAAGCAGGGCAACCCGGGACAGTCTGAGCAGACAGACCTCACAACGTCCGCAGGCAGGCAGACCGGCTCACACAAGGCCGGGCGGGGGAAGTCACACACTTGCCCTTCACGCCTCAGGAGCTCGGAGGGCCGAGAATTCACAAACCCCCTAAGTTCACAGCACGTCCGCACGCCCGGAGGGCGTGTCGGCTGAACACGGTAACCATGATGACGGACTGTCATGGCCCCCAACTGCATTTTAGCGAATGACCGCACCGGCCCAAGGGGGCGCTACAGCCGCCCGCAAGCCTGGGCCGTGCACACATGCTGAAAGGGAGGACGACAGTAATGCTGCAAAGATGGTAAATAAATGTCGTCACAACAGAAACAATGCACCCTGGCCGACCCGGATAATTTTTCCTCGTTTCCAAGAGAGTCTGGACCTGGTGAATCGGTCTCGGTCTGTAGGGGCTGAGCAGAAAAATAAGAATTTTACAGCTCCAGGTGTTCAAACTGGGACAGGTTTTCCAACCTGTGAAACCAGCAGGCCGCACACGATCAGTGGACCTGAAATGTGTGACCAAGCTCAGCGCACTAGCCCAGCTGCACCTTTAAAGAATGACCCTTCATCGGGAGGTTTTCAGCTTCGTCATAAAACCACAGAGAAACACTCTGATTACACCACAGATTCCCATATTTTTGGGCGTACGGGTCACCACCACATTGGTCAGGGCCCGTCCTTAGAGGAAGTGTGCCTGTATAGGATATATGAGGGAGGTCAATATTAAACTAACACCCTTTACCTTATTTAATTACTTATTCAGATTGAAAAGTATTTCACGGATTCTTTTCTTTTTCAGTTTACCCAATATTTCTGTGATCATAATGAGGGATCATAAGACAGAAGCCATAGAGTGACAGTGAGACGTTAACTTAGTTTGGTATGTCAAAGACACTACCATTTATTTAAAATAAATCAACTAAAATTAACACCATTACACTTGATTGACTGATTTCACGTTTCTTGCAATTTAACACGTCAGCACATTTAAATTGCAACAACAGACATAAATACAGGATGTCAATATACTTAGTCTGAAGGTTCTTTATCTTAAAATGTAGTTACCAGCTTAAATTGAGAGGGAAGGAAATAGGAGGAATAAAAGAGGTTGGAGAGGTTTAAGAGGAAGTTATTTGTCTTGAGTATGTTACAAGAAATGACACTTCCCATCAGATTTTTGCTGAATCCCAGGTACGTTTGTAAATGCTGACTCATTACCTTTAAGACGACTAGTCTGGTAAAGAGATGGCCCCAGCCTTTCAGGCGTACAGAATCTTTGCAGGTCCCGCATGTCCGAACCGGTTCTCGTTTACTTTTCTAACATCTCCTGGGGTCCGCGTCGATCATCAGAAAATGTGTCAGCTCCTGGTTGACTTCAAGACAAGACGTTTCTCAAAGAAAGTTCATTAAGAACTTGGAGCTTTTTAGCTCTATTGAATTTATGTAAGCGTCCATAAATTCTTGGCTGATGAACCAGTCTTTGACTTATTGACTCAGTTTATCTAGCCATGAGAGACAGAGAGCTGTCAGATCTCTGTCCATTCCAAACTCTGAACATTCACCGAAGCAAACGTTTTTTCTAAAAGTGTTGAGACCAGAAACACAGTTTCCTCATTGGTCCGTGGACCAGGAGGAGTGTGAAAACGTGAAGCGAAGACTTCAAGGTCAACAGAAAGTCTGTTTAGATAACAAAGAGGAATGTTTTGGGAAAGTGTCTGAAAGTGAAGAGACATCTCGACGCTTAGTTCGAGATTTAGCTGAACTCAACAAAAACAACTTCTGAGCAAGTCATTTTGACACATTATTCAACTTTGCCATAGTTCTTTTGAATAGACAGGGGCAGAATATACCAGCATATTAATGATCATTCACATTAAAGAATAACACAGCATAATAGCATATGTGATCATAAGACATATTGTAAATTACAACATTGCTCATGAATAAACACAGGTGATGCTCTGATTATATTTGTATTAGAACAAAATCAAAGATAGAAATAGTCTCTTTTGAGTGAATCTGTCCTTTGATTCAAACTAATAAAATAAATTGTGTTAAATGTCTGGTTACTGAAAGGGTCAGTGAAAAGCATCACTGAAGAGTTCAAAACACTTCAGTTTGATCCTGGGTAGGTCCACTACACCTGAGACAGCTCCCTGGAATTGAAGCCAGCTCCAGAGTAGTGGCAGAACTGGAGGCTTGTGAACCAGATCCAGCCACGATACGGCCTGGAATCCGGAGGTCTGTCCGCATACAAAACCTGCACGCTCTACGTCCCGTGCCTCTCACTAAAAGAAGCGAACGCAGACGCTCTGGCCCACGGCTGGCCAGCAGGGGTGCTGCATCGCACCTCTCCCCCCGCACCCCCAATTCGGGTGACGCAGGAGCACACAAGCAGGAGAGACCCCTCCCTAATATTGTTGGCCCTCAGATGGCCATGAGGCCCATGGCCCTTGGAGGTGTGCTCAATGCTGACACATTGACAGCTGCTCCCCTTCAGGGGCCTGCTGTCTTAACCACACGAGCAGCCTCTCTACTGACGTCCAGGAATGGCAAATCTCAGCTTGGTTGCTGAAAGGAACAAACTGATGACCTCAGGCCTCCCCAGCAACATAGTAAACACGATCCAGGGAGCGAGAGCAATGTCAACACAGACTCTCTACGCTCGTAAATTGTGTGTTTTTGAAGCTTGGTGCATGGATAGGAATATTGTCCCTTATTCCTGTGAGCTGGTCCAGCTTCTTACCTTTCTACAGGACCTGCTGGAGAAAGGCTGCTCATTTTCCACAATTAAGGTGTTTTTATCAGCCATCTCGGCATGCCACGAAAGCTGGGGGGGAAAGACACCCGGTGCACACCCTCTCATGATACGGTTCATGAAGGGCGTATTGAGGAAGAGACCCCCCAGCAGGACTTTGACCCCTGACTGGGACTTCCAATTAGTCCTGAATGCTCTCTGTGAGCCTCAATTCGAACCTTTAAGCAACATTAAGATAGATTTGCTATCTTATAAAACTGCTCTACTCCTGGCTCACTGAGGAACAGAGGAGGCTGAGAGCACTCTGCCCTGTTAGGGCTTTAAGTGCTTATATCGTAAGAACAGCTGATTGGAGGAAAACAAATCAACTGTTTGTATGCTTTGCCAACCTGGCTAATGGCAGGGCCCTGTCAAAGCAGCGCCTCTCACATTGGGTGACTGAGGCCATTAAAAGGGCGTACAGTAGCAGAGGTCAACAGGTGCCCTCTGGGGTACATGCCCACTCCACTCGAGGCTTGGCCGCCTCGTGGTCACTGTTCAAGGGCGTACCAGTTGCAGACATCTGTGCAGCTGCAAACTGGAGCTCAACGAACACGTTTGCAAAACATTACAGTTTGGACGTTACTGCATGTGACGTCACTCAGGCTGTCCTCTCTAACACACAGTAGAGAGCGGCCGAGAGATGCCTAATGTATAAAGGCAGAAGTTCTCACAAGCATGCATTTTACTGAGCATTTCAAGGGCGTGAATGAATTACGTTCCCATAGCAATAGTGTTGCACCGAGTGACCTGACTGATAAAGGGAACTGAAAGTTATGCACCATAACTCATGTTCCCTGAAGGAAGGGAACGAGGTGCAACACAGTTGGCCCTTTTCAATGCTGAAGCTCGGTGAAGTGCACTTGGAGACCGTTGGATGGGCGCTCGCGTCTTAAGTACCCAGAGGGCGGGGCCTCTGGGGTGACGCTGACACCCAATGCCGTAAAGGCGTGAATGTATTCCTTCAGGTAATCGCGCGGGGGCGCAATTCCCATAGCAATAGTGTTGCACCTCGTTCCCTTCCTTCAGGGAACATGAGTTATGGTGCATAACTTTCAGTTTCTGATGTCAGTGTGTTGTCTGCAGCCTCCAGCACCATCCTTCACTTGGATTTCACTTTATTACATTCTGTATCACCTGCCTCTCTTCACTGCTCTCCTTCTATTTCCCAGGGCGCTGATCGGTAATTGGAGCAGTTTGACAGGAAGTGACAGCCTCCGTTGTTGCATTGTTCCGTGTGTTGTGATGTGAAAAAGAGTTTTCATTAGTAATTTACATAAAAGGCCTCTGGGGGGTGGGGGGGGGAGAACGGCCCTGACTCTTGATTTCGTTTGATCGCGCAGTCTGTCACTGAGGGCGATTAGTGTGGAGCAGTAATTAGAGGAGTCAGGAGACAGAAATTAGAGGGGACTTAAATATAATAAAATAGTTTAATTGATTTAATCTTTGCTTTTGTTTTAATTGTCCATTTTTTCACATTTTATAACATACCACATGTAGGAATCTTTTCACATTAATTAAGACTTTGTCATTTTCAAAAAAGATCATAATTAGACTTTAAATACATGCATTTTACATTTCAGATCAGGTTAGCGGGGACATTACTGGACATCATATTATTGGTGTAACTGATGACATGTCAAAATATGGTGTTAAAGCAAGAGTTGCATCATTTCCTGGCTGATTTTAAGCACTAAAAAGTGCCAAGCTTTGGTTAAAAAATACATCTAACTGGTTAGGGTTAAAAAGAACATGTAACTGAGGTTAGAGTACATTTATCTGTACTTCACAAGTACTTTTGTGACCCATTACATCAAACCAAGGATTGAGTCGCAAGCTGGTATGTTGAAATAAAGACTGCTGTAGTGCATTAGTTGAAAGTTACAATACTTGGTTTGTGTCAAAACATGACTCATGAGCTACAGCTGTGACCAGTATGGAGGATGAGTTCCAGCACTACGTAAGGCTGCTGCAGTGTTCCTTATCATGCTGGAACATTACATACTAACCTGTATGGTGGTAGCCTGGCCCTTGCCTTCCTACGCAGCTCCGCTCAATTCTATTTTCCCTTCACTGCTCCGTCTGGGACTTATCCCATAGAGAACAGACAAGGATTTCTCCGGCTGATTTTTGACCGGACCAATCAGAGAACAGAAGGGGCGGAGCTTTTGTCCCCTAACCCACGCCCCCACCTGTTCCAGCACGCAGCCAGCGAGCATCCGCATGTTCTCATTCAAAGCGATGCAAAGCGATGCAGGACTGTTTTATATGTGACACAAATGTATTAAATTCCCCTTCTTAATCCCTTATCTGGAGTTTTCTTTTGTTTTTTTGCCAAAAGTCAAGTGATCGCTCCCTCCTCCTCCTCCTCTCCCTCCGCTGAGTTGAATGAGGAAATGCCTCAGGTTGTCACTCACGAGAGAATTAAACTCGGGTTTTACGTTGCTGCCCGAGTCCCTGCAGATTTTCTGGTCTTCTGGTGTGCTGGACCAGAGCTCCATGGTTTTATTTTTTTTTTTAGAACGTTTTATTAACATATAAACACAGAATATGCAGCGGCAGCGAGAGAAAATGCAGCAGGAGGCGGAGCTGATGTCAAGTTCACCAGAGCACGGGGAGCAGCCATATATGGCTCTGAGGGGGAGGGAGCAGAAGCTTTCCCTGTTCAAAATTTTTCTAAGATCCAATGGTTTTGTTCCTCAGCAGAGGCCACGCCTCCAGCAAGAATCGGTTCTCTATAACAGAAAGTCCAGACCCTAGTACGAAGCGAAGTGAAGGACAAGAGTCTGGTTTTAACCAAGCTAGTATGGTGGTAGCTCTTCTGTGTTTTTTAGAAAGTAGAATTATACTTACCATTTTTTCCCCTTTGTGTCCTTCCAGCATCTACTCTTTCATGAAACAAGTCCTGAACTCACATGAGTCCCGCAGTCTCCAAATTGGATCTCACCTTCCCTTCAAGGAACTTGTTGCCACCTGCCTGCCTATCACCTGGAATCCCCAACCTTTCTCTGTGTGGACCTACCTACGGGAACTAGAAGAACTTACCTTTCAGAGTTATTAGACCCGAACTACCTTGACTTTTCAGACTCTTCCCAGAGTCCCGTGTACATATTTGAATCACTAGTAAATAAACTTCACTTTCTTTGCATTCTGAATTTGAGTCTGATTCATCTCACTTCTGTGCTCGGGAGTTATGAACCCTGCAATCATGATATAAATGTTTTGAAGCACTTTTCTGAGCAGTAACATTGGGCCTCATGCACGAACATGTTCGTATTTTTATCCTAAATTTCTCTTACTTTTGTTCGTACGAAGCGTTCGTACGAACATGCCACGTCGGATTCAACAAACTCTTCTATCCTCAGGAAAAGTGTGTAAATGAGCTGCGTAAGTATGATGAATTCCACCTGTTCTATTCACCTGCGCGTGCACGCGGAGAGGTTATTTACATAATTACCACCCCTCAAAACACCATATAAGGCTACGTTTCCTGCCTCTGACAGCAGAACGGTCCGTTCATAAAATGACAGCGAAAGATAAAAAGAAGAACTGTACAGGTGCGGAGATTGAAGTTCTGCTCTCCTTGATCAAGAAAAGAAAATCTGTCCTTATTAGCAGCGTCACTCATGGGATTAAGGACCAGCTAAAGCCAAAGAATGTGTGTTTATAATACATGTGGACCTTAAAATATACACACATCCTGGTGGCTTACTGGGTAAAGCATTGGGCTGTTAGGTGCTCCTAACCTTTTCTAGACCTCGTGGGTTCGATTCCCACAGGTATGACTATTTTATTTTTCCTTCTTTCTTTAGATTATTTATTCATTCCAGATTAAAAAGACTTTATGCTTTATATCTTGTTGTATTGTAAATAGTTTTCTTGTGTTTTTTAAATCTGGAATGAATTAAAAGAAGAAAAAA
>JBBPBX010030200.1:0-11143 GCA_038048925.1 Garcialebias charrua
CCCTCTAAGCTGCATGCATGCGCAATTGCGCACTTCTTGCACATTCTCAGCGCACAATAAAATCTTTGTAGAACATCCAAAGTAGAATGAATACTTCACTGAATGTGACGGTATGTCCTATAGGCTTTGAATGCACCACAGAAGAGCCGGGATCTGATTGGGTCTGGTCAGCCCACGGGTCCACCTCAACTTAAAATGATTGATGGACAGCGACTACATCCAATCACATTGAAGCTCATGATGTTTTGACCAATTACTAACAGGAAGGCGTGTCTTAGAAAAGCAAGCATGTTTGTATGTATGCAGCTTTACACTCAAATCAATGTAGAAGATGGAGTTCGTCACACCGGGACAAAATATAGTTTTACTGTAGAAACAAGTGGCGCTCTGCCTCAATAGACCTTTTACCAGTTGACGTCATCGCGCATGCGCACTCGCATTTTTCCAGAATTTTCGGGAAGTCGGGGGGTGCGCGTCTAGTGTTGTCGTTACTGCCAACGCTCGCGGTGGGGAAATATGACTTTTATTGTGTTTATAATTGTTCCAGGCAACGTAAACGAGTAAAAGAAAAAGGTGAGACTTGGTGGATATACAACACGTTTTACAACGTCCCTCTAGGAAAGTCGAGTAAAGCGACTAAAAGAAGGAAGATGTGGAGGAAGATGTGGCTTCAAGCGCTTCGCCGGCAGGACTTCACCCCGACACAAAAGCATCAACGTGTGTAATCAGCATTTTTTATCTGGCATGGCCATTAATGATCCAAGCTCCGTGGATTACGTTCCAACATTACATCTTGGATATGGGAAACAGACAAAACAGAGAACAACCTCCCGCAGCAGAATGTTACTATGGACAGTTGCTAAGCTAGCAGCTAGCTAGTTCTACGAGACCTCTCTGTACCCCGGTCCATTGCCTGTGTTGAAGTTTCAACCTGTTTCAACCTGCAAGATGCAAAGAGATTCTTCCTTCAACCCCACTGAAGAACAGGTGAGTATATAAAATGTCAAACATGCAGCTCTGTAAAAATGAACAGACCACTGCACTGTTAGCTGTTATCATTTAAAGTATTTCTGGGTTGAAAAAATATACAGTACTGTAGTAGTTTCCACAAGACAAACATGTTTTATTAACATTATTTGAGGTCTAACAGCACTGCATCTTTGAAAACATTTCAGCCATTTCTCTGTTTCTGTAAGTTATTCGCACAGTTTTGCTGGGAGCATCGGTGAAATGCTGTCACAGAAAAAAAAGCAATCCTGTCATCAATGTATATAAGCATACAGTTTAACTATACACAAGACTGTTTTGTTTATTGTCAAATATGAATTAATACTTTGTTTTACAGCAGCAACTGGCCAACAACTCCTTGCTGACAAAGGGTTTGATGTCAAGTCAGAGGTGGAAAAAGGGAAGCTAGTCTGAACCTGGCCACCTCTCTGCATCCAGGATACAAGCAGTACACTGAGGAAGAGGTATGTATTGTACAAGGAGTGTATTGTACATTTATGGACCTGTCAGGCCTGTCATGATCCGAATATATATATTTTAAATAAATTCTGTCGACCGTGACATCACATTGGTTGAAGTTTTTGAAGGACATCACGCTAATCCAATGAAAACTCACAGCACTCCTCAGCTGGCTCAGTCATTCCCTCCCCAATTAGACCAAATTTATATACTGTATTCAAATCCATGTTTATTACAGTAATTGATTAATGAAATAGTCCACACATCCCAAAACACATTGATTGTAGTACATTAAATTTAGACATGAACACACCAACCTTTAAATATAAAATATATATATAGAAGTGGAACTTTTGTTTAGTTAAGTTTTTTAATCTGTTAATATACAAATGCTGTTTTAGTCACATTTTATGATTCTGAATCTCACTAGATAAAGAAAGAGCGTTTACAACAAAAACAGGTCAGTCTCTCTTATCATGGTGACCTAACCAGGCCGAAAGAAAATCCTCTTTGTGACTCTGCTGTTGTCAGATCTGTTCTCTAGTTTATAGTCGCTCTCTGGTCATCCAATGACTTAGCACCAGAACCCCATAAACATTAAATATTAGCAGGTTACTTTCTGTCCTTTAACAAGTGAAATGACAAACACAAACACATCTTCTGGTATGTGTTGTTTCTGTTTGTGACTTATATAAATAATGTGTGAGCAGTGAACCATTCTTCACTGCATGACTGTTTGCGTGTATCTGCCTCAATTAAATATGATTCTGCTTGTGAGACATTTAAAGATGTTTTGAACTTCTGGCAGGTCTCTCTGATGGCGTGGAGACTGGACAGGGCCCGCGGTCGTCAGCTACTTCATCTGCCGGAGGGTCTGGATCGAGAAACCCCAGCCAGGGGCTTTGAGCATACCTCAAAAGAAAAAAACATGAAGTTTTAAATTCTAGACAAAATAAAGGAATTAAAGAAACATACAGATAAGTGTTAGTGGTTTTTAAAGTTTACTACTACAACCTGCAAAAGGCAACAATGGCTCCACGCTCAAAATGTCCTTGTGAAGACCAGCCAGCAGTGATGGGCTCATCAGGATGTCGTGGGTTCAAAATGCAGGCTGTTCAGCGTTCTCCTGGAAAACTTCTGGATGCCGATGTCATGCCTATAATGACACCAACATGAAAAATGTGGTTTATATCTAACACATATTAGCAAATCTGTTTGTAGAAGTGTTTTTTAAAAAATGTCCAAGAACTATTCCAGATCTTACAATTGTAGAAAACATTTAAAACCGTGCATATGTCATTGCATTTATTTCTTATCTAGTGCCACTAGAAAACAACAATAATTAACACAATAAAATAAACTACAATTGTAAAATGTTGAATAGTTTTTTGACTGGAATAAGACAAAATAAGTGATATTGTATTATTCCAGTTGTTGGTGAAGTTTGACTGAAAGTCACCTTTCTGGGTATTTGTGTTATAAGCGTAATATGAAATTTCTTCAGGAACACTGATTAAACTCACTTTAAAACTTGCAGCTCATCCAAGTAGCAGGTGCAGTTCGTTTTGGGGCTGGTCTCTTCCATGTACAACTGGGTGCAGGTTGGTTTAGAATGTATTTCCAGCATGGTTGCAGCCACCTCGTTGTCTGCAAAAACAAACACAATATACAACCATATTGTATGTGTCATTATGGAATTCACATGCAAAATATACTGTATTGTTTTTAATATATTTAAGATTTTCACACATTTTAAGTCTAATAAAGTGTAAGCTGTATAAACAGTGTGTCAAAAGTGCAATAATAAATACATTCTCAAAGATAATTAAATTTTCCCAGGAAAGCTAATAAATGTATCTCTTGGGATAGTTATGTGCAAATACTGACGGCTCTTATGAAGACATGGTGCTAGTTACAGAGGCTAACAGAAGATGTTAAACCTGTAACAATAACCATATCAGTCTAAATATCAGAAGTATTGGTGTGAGAAATTTAAAACATTTATTTCTGACGCTTGGATAATACAGGTTGTTGACAACGACACACAACGACTCACCCTGCTGGACATTCGCAAAAAGCCTGAAGGAGTTCCCCATTTTCCATCAGCGCACACAATCACCTCCTCTCGTATCCGCGGCACAATGTTCAGGCATTTTGACCAGTGTATGTCCACTATTTTAAGAAAACAAGCTTCTAAATTACAACTTGCTATCATTACGAAGCTCCCCGGCTCCTTCCTACCCCCCCTGCATCCGGTTTCGGCTTTTTGCCGTCCAATCAGAACGTTCGTTTCAAGCGAGCTTTGCGTGATGACGTCAACTGGTAAAAGGTCTATTTCTGCTCCTACTCAAGTGTCCGGCGCCTCCTCTGATTGACGATGTGTCCTCGTTTTGGAGCGAATCAGAGCACAGGTACGTGAAATAATTTCAGCAGGAAAGACTCTCTATCTCAGCGACTCAATTTAAATTAGTGTCAAAAGTTTAAATCTTGTTGTTAGGCCAAGTAAACTCAGAGTTATGATCAATAATCCACACCACGTCTTTTATTTGAATTAAGTCAAATATCAAGCGCGTTACAGCGAGAAGCTGCAGCCCCCCCTCCCACACACACACACACACACACACACACTGCTGAACACATAAACAATGTCACCCCTCCTTTCTGAAGGAGGCTCCAAGTTATTTGTCACGCACCAAATCTGCAGGAAAAAAATAAGAAAAAGACGCATAAGTTGAACGGAGGTCAGTGCACGATAAAGTCATGGGATAAAGTCAGTGAGAGCGGGGGTGAGTCAGAGGATGATGAAGAGGAAGATCGTTAGAAGAGGAAGAGTAGAATGAGGCTAGGTCTGCAGAGGAGCAGTTCCAGAACCAAGCATCAGTTCTGAGCTCTGCAGATGTTGACCCAGAGGGTGGACCAATGGAGGAAAATACACTTTTTGAAAACTTACAGTAAAATAAGTATTTTGTCAATTAAAAAAAGAATGTAGAGATTATAAGCAAAAACCCTACAAGCATTAAAATAAAAATCATCTAAATTAGATATATTTATTTGAGGCTGACAGTTTAATTAAGAAGGTTGATTTTCCCTCTGAGGATCATGAATAAATCAATTTAAAGTGTTAAAACAGTCTAATTCAAATAAAATAATGAAGTATGTAGTTAAATAAAACAGGTTTTTGAGCTGCATGCATTCAGCTGGGAGCTGCAAGATAATGAATAAAGATCAATTCATTGTGAAATGATTATTTATGTTTTTTTATTTATTTTTATTTTAAGTGGGGCAAATCAATTATATTAAAAGCAAACTCATGGAAGTTGCTGCTGTAATCTGATTCTTATAATAACCCATGTAACTTTCTATGATCCCAGGAGCCAAGATGGTGTAGTGGTTAGGGCGTTTGACTTGGGACCCGAAGGACGCGGGTTCGCGTCCCGGCCACTACACATCTTGGGGTGTCTATGAGTGCACACCTATTTCTCCAGCTCCCCGAGCGCCTTCTATGGCTGCTCACTGCACCGCCTGGTAGGTGGTTGGGTTAAATGCAGAGACGAATTTCGTCTGTGTATGGGAAACATACGCAGATGACAAGATTAGACAATTATTATTATTATTTATAACAGGTGTGTGGCCATAGTGCACACTCCTGATGTTGCTCATAGTGGTCCTCAGTGTGCGCTCAGAGAGCTTGTGTGTATGCCCAGACACATGAAAAATTAGAGGGAACTTTGCTCCTATCACCTTCTTTCTCTTTTACCCTTTCTCTCACTTTTTTAGCTTTGTTTTCTTTTTTGTTTTTTCATCCCAGTGTCCATTACATCTTAAACAAACCCAAAGCAATTTCTAATAACGTTTTATTTATAGATCAAGTGGAGCATCAAAGCCAGCCATAATGTTTATGTTTATGTTTATTAAATTTGTTCATTTTTTTTTTTACAAAAGAAACACAATACAAGACAATCCCATAAATGATAATGTACAAAATATAAAAAAATGAAAGGTAGCAGAAAGAAGAATAAATCTTATTATATCTGCCCCTTTTTTCAAACAATCAGATTAAACAATAATAATCTTCCACCAACAGTACAAAATGACTAACTCTTTCTAATTTTCTAACTAATACAATACACAATACGTCATTTATATATATATTTTTTAACAAATTCATTTTGATCATTTTCTTAAATGTAAACATTGACTTGGCATTTTTAACTACATTCTCCAAGCCATTCCATAATCTAATTCCCTGGATTGAGGTAGAACGTCCCTTCAAACTAGTTCTGAATTGTGGTTTTACAAACATCTCTGTCCCCTTAAGATTATAACAACTTTGTCTTTTAACAAAATGCATTTGGATATTTAAAGGTAATGCGTTATTCTGAGCCCTATACATAACTGATAAAATATTATAGTCTACCAAATCATGGAACTTCAATAACTTCAGTTGATAAAATAATGTACTTGATGGATGACGGTAATGTTTTCTAGTGATAATTCTTACAGCTCTTTTCTGTAATACAAAAATAGGCTTTGTGATTGTTTTACACGCATTCCCCCAAACATCAATACAATAGATTAAGTGTGGAACAATGATTGTGTTATACAACAAATACAGAGCTTTATCATTCAATAGGTCTCTGACTTTGTACAGTACTGCAATCGATTTAGCTATTTTTATTCTTACAGAATTTATGTGTTGTTTCCATGTCAGTTTGTCATCAATGATAACACCCAAAAACTTCACCTCACTCACTCTACAAATCTCAACACCCTCAATTTTGAGTGGAACATCAACAGTTTTCTTTTTATTACTGAATATCATGTAATTAGTTTTTTCTAGATTTAATGATAATTTATTGATTTTAAACCAAGTTTGTATTTTGACAAATTCTGTCTTTATCAATTCCAACATTTGTTCTACATCTTCACCTAAACAGAAAAAAGTGGTATCATCAGCAAAAAGTACACATTTAAGGAGTCCTGACACATTTACCAAGTCATTCACATATAAAATAAATAGCTTTGGTCCAAGTACAGAGCCTTGGGGAACTCCACATGTGATATTACAGAGGTCAGATCTTACATCATTTATTTGTACAAATTGTTTCCTATCTTTTAAATAGCTAGATACCCACTGTAATGCTGGTCCTCTAATACCATATTTGTTCAATTTTTCAAGGAGAATGGTGTGATCAATAGTATCGAATGCTTTTTTTAAATCAACAAAAATACTGACACAATATTGTTTTTGATCGACAGCAGTAGTTATTTGTTCCATTAATTCCATGAGAGCCATTGATGTAGAGTTTTTTGCTCTAAACCCATACTGACTGTTGCTTAGAATATTTTGTTTATCTATAAATTGATCTAGTCTGTTCACAAATAGTTTTTCAAGAATTTTTGAAAACTGTGGTAACAAGGATATAGGTCTATAATTGTTGAACACACATTTATCACCATTTTTAAAAAGAGGAACTACCTTAGCTACTTTCATATTATCTGGAAATATTCCTGTTGAAAATGATAAATTACATATATATGTAAACGGCTCAATAACATGGCTCATTATGTCCTTTACAAACATCATATCCATGTCCACCCAGTCTTTTGATCTCTTGTCTGTAAGATTTTTTACTACATTCATTATTTCCTCTTTGTTAGTTCCATTTAGAAGAATACTGTTTGCACAACCTGTAATTGAATGGCTCACATTATTATCTACTTTTGGTATTTTAGCTGCAAGGCTTGATCCAACATTCACAAAATATTGATTAAAACCATTTACAATTTCATTTTCATCGTGAACTTCATCGTTGTCTTTTACAAAATATTTTGAAATACCAGTTTTTGCTTTATGATTCTTCAGAACACTATTCATTACTCGCCATGTTGCTTTCATATCACCATTACTTTTATCTAATAATTTACTATAATATTCTTTCTTATGTTTCCTTATAATCCCTACTAATTTATTTTTATACTTTTTATATTTTTCTTCAGCGTTCTGAGTTCGCAATTTCAAGAAACATGAATACAAATAATTCTTTTTTTTACAAGCATTTCTCAACCCTTTTGTCATCCATGGTTGGTCAACGATATTTCTCTTTGTATGATTTGTTTGCACACAATTCTTTTCATACAGAGCTTCCAAGATATTCATAAACTCATCATATGATCTGTTCACATCTTCAACATACACATCATTCCAGTCTTGTTTATCTAGATCCTCTTTCAATTTTTCCAAAACTTTTTTTGATGTGTTTATGATCTTTTTCTTCTTTGTAACTGCTTTTGTGATGCTTTGATCATTTTTATAGATTGTGAAAACTGGTAAATGATCACTTAAGTCGGTCGTTAAAATACCACCTATCACATCCCCATTTGTTATATTTGTGAAAATATTATCAATTATTGTGGCACTATGAGTTGTAATTCTTGTTGGCTTTGATATCAACGGATACATATTTAAACTGTACATTGAGTTTATAAATATACTGGTGTTATTTGAATCTGTTTTATTTCCCATATCAATGTTAAAGTCTCCACACAAAAAAACTTTTTTATTAAAACTCTTCTCCAATAGCTCCAAGATTTTATCAGTGAATATTTCTATATTTGATCCTGGTGATCTATATACACAACTTATTATTATGTTTTTATCGTTTTTGTTTATTATTTCTATTGTTATCATTTCCATAATATTATCAACTATTGTTGACATTTCACTGTTTAATTTACATTTGATTTCATTATTAACAAATAGAGCGACTCCACCACCTCTTTTATTATTTCTGTTCATATGAAATAATTCATACCCTTCGATGTGAATATTATTTGTGTTTTCATCATTAAGCCATGTCTCTGACAGTGCTATTATCGTAAAAGTTATATTTAACTGTTTTAAGTAATCTGTTATTTTGGATATATTAGCATTTATACTTCTGCAATAAAGTGAATAATAGAGAAAACTCCATTTGATATATTGATGTCATTAAACTGCTCTTCATTATAATATTCGCTATCTTTTATTACAGGAAAAAATTTGCATCAATTACATCTTCAACATTATATATTTTAGGTTCTGAGTCTTCGTATGCTGTCATGTTCTAATGTATTTGTTCATTTCACTGTATATTATGTCCATTTTGTGTGTAAGTTGTTTCATTGATTAGTGATTTGTCATCTCCTGAGTTCCTCCAAATTTTTCCAGATCCTTCAGCTCTTTTATCATTTTAGGCTGAGTCCCTTCATGTGTTTTGATGAAGATGAATTTTGATGAATAATGCTCTGCTTGTGAAAGTAAATCTGTTGAGTATCACTTCTTTTGCTGCCACTGCCATCAATGCCGAACAGGACAAAGGGGAAAAAAAGTGAAGTCATCAACGACCTTTTCTACTCCTGCAGCTCAATGGGTGAATGGTCCACAGGGCGTGTGCTTGTTGGCACCATAGTGTCACAAAGCTGCAGGAGAACACCTGGAACTCACATTAGCTGGTGTGAATGTTCACTGCTTGTGTCACTTTGCCTCATTAACCACATGTTCCCATAAATACAGTTTTGCAGAGGTCCTGTCAGTTCATCTTCAGAGTGAGGAAAAAGTGGAGCTGGAGCTTACAAGTGAAAACCTGGTGCTGCAGTCATCCAGGGCTCCACAGATCACTGTCATGGTTCAGTTGTTCCTCAAAGAGCTCATCAAGGTGGATTTACTGATTTTTCTTATCATGGTTAATATAATTACATTTCCCTTCCAAGCGTTGTAACATCACATGCCAATAATTTTGTTACATAGAATCCAAATGCCTTTCTGCTTAGTTTAGTTCACGTTTCTTTTTGCTCCCAGGACTCAGGGCATGTGGTAGCTTTAAAGACTTTTGTAACCGATGACAAGAGTCTCCTCAGCTTCAGTAAAGGTGACGTCATCAAATTATTACCAATGGAAGTATCCCAGACAGGTAAGATCATGATCTGGATGTGTTGTTCATAGTGTGAGATATGTGCAGTGTCATCACTGGAGTCACCGCAACATTTTCCTATTGACTATATCTGTTTTGCATTTTCTACCAGGTTGGCAGTTTGGCTCTATTGGAGGGCGTTCTGGTCTGTTCCCAAAAGACATCACGCAGCCATCTGCAGCCCCGGACTACCACGGCCTTCATTTGAACCAACGAGACAACAGGAGGAAAAGCATGAGGACTGCAAAACCTGTCACTCCACCTGAGAACACGCCTCCAAGTGCCATCAGCAGAGCCAGCAGACACATGGACAGTACTCGTTCAGCGCCCCCTGCAGGAGAGGCCTCACGTCCCAGCTCAGCACGGGGGTTACTCCACAAGTCAGGACCAAATTCAGTTCAGGGCTCAGTCCACAGATTAGAGGGCCTCTCAGCTATGGCTGAGTATGCTGCTAAATACTTCAGGTATGTAAGAAAGTGCTTATAGCTGTGAATCATACATCACAGGTCAGGGTTCACATAAAAGTCCATAATGACATTTCCATGTCCATGGATGCCAAGTGTCCCGTTGCACTGGTGTTGCTAGACCTCACAGCTGCATTTGATACAGTAGACCACACTGTCCTTCTATCTCGCCTACAACGTTATGTTGGAATTTCTGGTACAGCACTGAAGTGGTTCACTGCCTACTTGACCAACAGAACATTCTCTGTCATGTTGGACACTCTTTCTTCCTCCACTGCCGTTCTTTCTTGTGGTGTGCCACAGGGTTCTATTCTTGGTCCTCTCCTCTTCTCACTGTACATGCTGCCTCTTGGATCAGTAATAGCCAGACATAATTTTTCTTTTCACTGCTATGCTGATGATGTACAAATTTATCTACCAATGAAACCCAAAAACAGTAATCTTCTCACTCCCTACTCTGATTGTATTAACGACATTAAACAGTGGCTTCACCGTAATTTTTTGTTTTTAAACGAAGGAAAGACAGAATGCATCTTCTTCGGCGATGATGCTCCCTGTAACTTTGGTGCTCTAACTTCCAAATGCAGACCAACAGTTAAAAACTTGGGGGTGACATTTGACAAGGACTTAAAATTTGATAAACACATAGCGTCTGTAGTCAAGGCCTGTTTTTATCAATTACGTCTTTTATACAAAGTTAAACCTTTTTTAAATCGTTTTGATTTAGAAAAGGCCATTCATGCTTTTATCACCTCAAGACTTGACTACTGTAATTCCCTGTATGCGGGAATTTCCCAATCCTCCATTAGACGCCTTCAATTGGTCCAAAATGCTGCAGCTAGACTTTTAACCAACACTTCCAGACGTGAACACATTACCCCTGTTTTATTTTCTCTCCATTGGCTTCCAATTGATTTTAGAATTAAATTCAAAATTTTATTATTCACTTTTAAAGCACTCAATGGTCTTGCCCCACTATATTTGACTGATCTCGTAACTGTCCGTGAATATAGGAGAACACTGAGATCATCTAATACATTTCTCCTGTCCATCCCAAAGTCCAACTACAAACGTTGGGGTGACCGGGCCTTTTCTGTCGTTGCACCCAGTCTCTGGAATAAGCTACCTCTGGACTTGCGCTCCATCACTCATATGGAGTCTTTTAAATCTAATCTTAAAACCTTTTTATTCAGGCAGGCTTTTAATACCTAGTACAGTAGTTCTTTGACATTCTTGTTAGGTCTTAATTGTTGTTAGGTC
>JBBPBX010030200.1:17831-35343 GCA_038048925.1 Garcialebias charrua
TCCTGACTGTCTAAGAGCCCCACAGTCTGTGGTTGACTTTAAGAGCGGCTTGAAGACCTTTCTTTTCGACCAAGCATACTCTACCTCCTCATGATTCTACTTTTGATCTTAGCTGATATTGTTATTGATCTTAATTGTTTTATTATTTGTTTTATTGATATTTAATTTCTGTTGCTCCTTGTAGCACTTTGAGATTTTCATTAATGAAAAGTGCGTTATAAATTGAATTCATTATTATTATTATTATTATTATAATTTATTATACTGTATAACTCCTTTCAAGCACTCCCAGACACAAGTGGTTTCCTGATGAATTTAATGAGATTCGGTACGTGAAAACTAAAGAAGATACACAAAGTAAAACAACCGTTAACTCTTAAGGAAAATAAAGAACAAATATTCATATCAAATGCTTGTACACTCTAAGTAAAACAAAATACAGAAATTAAACAAACATACCTCGTTGGCTGTGTGCTACTAAAAGGAATTAGGCTTGTTTCTTCAGTTTCAGCTTCTTTGAACTCTTCTTCAACTTAAAAGTCCGTGCTTTCTAGCTGAAACACATCCTTTCTACTACTGTAACTGACTTCTTCTGGTACTTTTCACCTGAATACAGCGTTACCTTTCACACCTGAACACAGCGCCAACTACAGGTGACAAGTAAAACTACATGTAATAAAACAAACAGTACAAGCCATATGAATGTGAAACAAAATACTGTAAACTGTGGCAGTTACACTCCCACCAAATCACACATCCTGTATGTGGGATTTCTCTAAATCGAACTGACACTTTACTTTAAAAATGAAACAAACAAAAAATATTACTGTGCTTCAAGCCAAACAACAACCTTATGTACAGGTCAGTCAAGTGAAACAGTCTTTGTTGTATGTTTCCCACATTTGTCTAATGTACTCTCACTAACTAACAGTCTGATCTTCCTCACCCTATCATCTGATCCAGGGTATACTTCTGTGACTTTAACCATTTTCCATTAGTAACTTAGCAACAGTGGACTTTCAGAGTCAGAGTCAGAGAGTCAGAGTCAGAGTTCATTGGGTAAATAGACGGGTTCATGTCTAGGTTTCCTTGCTCCCACCATAAATAGCACAGATGATCCTGGCTTTCTCTTTTTGCTCCAAATTGGTGAAACATTTGTTCAACATCACACATTGCGATTGACCCCTTACAGAAGTGACCGAGAACACCCACGAATGTGTTTGTCAAGTCTGGGCCAGTTAACAGATGGTCATTGAGGGATGTGTCTTGGTACTCATCCCAATAGTCAAATACCACTTGGATTTTCCTCAGTTTGTGTGGGTGATAAACCCGGTGGTGTGGAATATACCACGCAGGACTGCTGTTTAACTTTTTCAGGGATCTTTTCTGCATCAACTTGGGAGATTATATCATCTTTGAACTTAATGTAGTCATTGTAGTATGTTTTGTTCTTTCTTAATCTTCTCTCCAGACATTTCAAGCTGTGTATTGCGCTTACAGTACTTTGTTATCCGGTAACTTGGGTCGTTCTTCACGAAAGGGCAGTGGCATTTCATAGTGGCCACTTTCGTTTTGTTTGATGCCTTCTTTGAGTTATGAAAGAAACTTGAGATCATGCTGAGACACATGATTGTCATCCATCTCCTTTTCTGAGAAGTCCAACTCCAGTGCTTCAACAATCTCTGAAGAAGTAACATCTCTTACTTGGGTTCTGTTTATGTAGTGGACTTCACTCTGAAAATCAACAGAAGGTTTGTGATCTGGAATGACTTTCCTCACTATGATTCGATGACTGACACCAATGGCATCTCCATAGTTCAGGTATGGACTGCTTTGTCCAACTATGCTCCAGCCAAGATCTGTGCGTTGAGCATAAGGTTCATCTTCCCTGCCTGACACAATTTCTCTTGGGAGCAGTGCTTGTGAGCAGTTATAGCCGATTAACAGGCCTACCTCACATTCTTGCAGAGGAGCGAATTCTGCTTGGAGGTGTCTGAGATGTGGCCAAACCTTTGCCGTCTTGTTTGTTGGAATGTGATCCTTATTGGCTGGAATAAACTCTCTTGTGAAAGTTGACGGTAGACTGATCCGTTTGCTTGAATAGAAGCCACGAACTTGTAGATCCTTTAACCTTTGAGACTGAACAACTGTAGTTATTGATGCCATGGTAGACAATTCAAGCTTGACTGGCTCTTTAGTGATTTCTAGGGATTCTGCAACTTCACTGAGTAAAAAGGTTGTATCACTTTGAGAGTCAAGTAAGGCATATACAAGGACTTCTTGTGCAGGTTGTGTAGTAGATGAAAGCCAAACAGGAATTATTGCTGCTGTTTGTGTATTACTACCTTCTTGACGTATAACTCTGTTTGATGTAGCTATAGGTGTCTCTTCTTGGGTTCGAGCTTGATTCCTTTGGCTTTGTAGCTATAGGTGTCTCTTCTTGGGTTCGAGCTTGATTCCTTTGGCTTTGTCTTTCGTTATTTGAAGTTCTCTGGTCTTGCGGTGGTCTTTGTTCTTCTTTGCTACGATCTTCGTGTAGGCAGGTAGGATGTCTTTTGTTGCACTTCTCGCAGACACTTCTGTTGGTACAGCTTTTTGAGTGATGGCCTGGCTTGAGACAACCAAAGCATAATTTTTCAGCTTGAATAAACTTTACTTTGTCGGTCACAGCCTTTTCCAAAAAAACTCCTGCATTCCTGAAGAGTATGTTTGGGCTTTTTACAGAACATACATCCCAGCCAACATGCATAGTTGGGCCCCACATGGGGTTATTGTGGGCTAGTTGGGTAATGAGTGGGCATGGGATTTATCTGGGCTAACTGCATGAGACCCATATGGTTATCCGATAAAGGAACCCATTTTGTGAGCCCTGTTGGGCTAAATATATGGGTCCTATACAGGATTAATGTGGGCTAACTGGCAATGGGACAGAAATGGGCAATTTTATATGGGACCCATGTGGTTTTAGTATAATGGGCCCAGCATGGGAAGCCCATGTGGGCAGACTGTATTTATCCCAAGTGGTATCAATGTGGGCTCACCTTACATGGGTTCAACCTGGGCATGGATATATAGGGCCCATTACATTTTTATGTGGGCTAACTGGGAATGGGACATAAATGGGCATTATTATATGGGACCCATGTGGTTTTAGTATAATGGGCCCAGCATGGGAAGCCCATGTGGGCTAACTGTATTTATCCCAAGTGGTATCAATGTGGGCTCACCTTACATGGGTTCAACCTGGGCATGGATATATAGGGCCCACTACATTTTTATGTGGGCTAACTGGGATTGGGACAGAAATGGGCAATATTATAAGGGACCCATGTGGTTTTGGTATAATGGGCCCAGCATGGGAAGCCCATGTGGGCTAACTGTATTTATCCCAAGTGGTATAAATGTGGGATCACCTTACATGGGTTCAACCTGGGCATGGTTATATAGGGCCCAATACATTTTTATGTGGGCTAACTGGGAATGGGACAGAAATGGGCATCATTATATGGGACCCATGTGGTTTTGGTATAATGGGCCCAGCATTGGAAGCCCATGTGGGCTAACTGTATTTATCCCAAGTGGTATAAATGTGAGATCACCTTACATGGGTTCAACCTGGGCATGGATATATAGGGCCCACTACATTTTTATGTGGGCTAACTGGGAATGGGACAGAAATGGGCAATATTATATGGGACCCATGTGGTTTCGGTATAATGGGCCCAGCATGGGAAGCCCATGTGGGCTAACTGTATTTACCCCAAGTGGTATAAGAGTGGGCCGACCTTACATGGGTTGAACCTGGGCATAGATATATAGGCCCCAGTTTAATTTTATTTGGGCTAACTGGGAATGGGACAGATATATGCATCAGTATATGGGACCCATGTGATTTTAGTATAATGTGCTCAGCATGGGAAGCCCATGTGGGCTAACTGTATTCATCCCAAGTGGTATAAATGTGGGATCACCTTACATGGGTTCAACCTGGGCATGGATATATAAGGCCCAGTACATTTTTATGTGGGCTAACTGGGAATGGGACAGAAATGGTCATCATTATATGGGACCCATGTGGTTTTAGTATAATGGTCACAGTATGGGAAGCCCATGTGTGCTAACTATATTGACCCCAAGTGGGATAAGTGTCGTATAACCTTACATGGGTTCAGCCTTGGCATGGATATACAGGCCCCAGTTCATTTTTATGTGGGCTAACTTGGAATGGGACAGAAATGGACATCATTATATGGGACCCATGTGGTTTTGGTATAATGGGCCCGGCATGGGAAGCCCATGTGGGCTAACTGTATTTACCCCAAGTGGGCTAAATGTGGGATGATCTTACATGGCTTCAACCTGGGCATATATATATAGGCCCCAGCTCATTTTTTTATGTGGGCTAACTGGGAATGGGACAGACATGTGCATCAGTATATAGGACCCATGTGATTTTAGTATAATGTGCCCAGCATGGGAAGCCCATGTGGGCTAACTGTATTTATCCCAAGTGGTATAAATGTGGGATCAACAGGAGCCAAGATGGTGTAGTGGCTAAGGCTTTTGACTTGGGACCCGAAGGACGCGGGTTCGCGCCCCGGCCACTACACACCTTGGGGTGTCTATGAGTGCACACCTAATTCTCCAGCTCCCCGAGCGCTGACTACGGCTGCTCGTTGCACCACCTGGTGGTGGTTGGGTTAAAGGCAGAAGACCAATTTCGTCTGTCAAGTATGGGAAACATACACAGATGACAAATGTGACAAATTATTATTATTATATTATTTAAACTGTACATTGAATTTACATTTATAAATTCAATGTATATTTTAAATCTGTATCTGTTGATCAAAACCAACAAGAATTACAACTCATAGTACCACAATCAAAAACTAAACTAAAAAACAGGAAGTGAACCGTGTTGATTTCCCATCATGCTTAGCGGTATATTAGTGTTCAATTATAGTTTAAATCTGTATCTGTTGATCAAAGCCAACAAGAATTACAACTCATAGTGCCACAATCAAAAACGGGGAGTGGACTATGTTGATTTCCAATAATGTTTAGCAGTATTTTAGTGTTCCGGGCTGCACCATGAGTCAGAAGGACATCTGTGTTATAGAACTGCCTCTTGTTAAAGATTGGGTATTATTTGTTGTGAGGCTCAGAGTATTCTTTGAGTGTAACTCATACAATGTTAAGACAGAAGTCACAGAGTATGGTGCAATATATGTGCTCTCAGCAGGTTGGATCGGAAAATCCGACACATAAATTATGCTGGTAAGAACACACATGGGTCTGTAATGAGCCTCATGTAAATTAACCATCTGAGAACCACTGAAAGCCCAGACAGTGCCCATTATAGTCTATCTGGGCAAACCCACGTGGGACCACCATGGAAACTGTGGACAAACCCACTTATAACCCATATTTTTAGCCCAGTTGGGACCCAGTTTAGTCTCAGGTAGATATTCTTCAAGGCACACACATGGGTTTTACATGGGTCTCATTTAAGTTAAACATCTGGGTCCCACTGAAAGCCCAGTCAGGGCCCATTAAAATCTATCTGGGCCAACCCATGTGGGGCCACCATGGAAACCGTGGACAAACCCACTTATTACCCATATTTTTAGCCCAGTTGGGACCCAGTTTAGTCCCAGGTAGATATTCTTCAAGGTACACACATGGGTTTTACATGGGTCTCATTTAAGTTAAACATATGGGTCCCACTGAAAACCCAGTCAGGGCCCATTAAAATCTATCTGGGCCAACCCATGTGGGGCCACCATGGAAACCGTGGACAAAACCTTTTGGGGCCCATGTTTTTTGCACATATGTATACCATATGGGGCCCACATGTGCATGCTGGCTGGGATGTGAAAGCTGTTGTCTCTTGTACAGTTGTGGCTAAAGTTTTAGCTTCAACATTTCTTTGTCTTGTAGTTTTTAACTTTTCCAAATTGTCTGAGTCGCTTTGCTTCAGTGACTGCATTGATGTAACAGGGTTACAAGCAATCTTTGCTTCTCTTGTTAGGAATGCTACAAATTGACTGAATGTGGGAAACATATTGGTCTCTTCTTCGGTTTCAATAACCTTACAGTTCCAACTAGCAGTCAGCCAATCTGGTAACTTATAAAGGATCTTTCAGTTCTCATTGCAGTCGTTTAAAGTCCAACACCCACCATGTTTTCAAATTGCATCACCATTAATATTTATTAGTTTATTTAAAAATAATACAGGAGCGATTACTTATATTGTGGAGAAATAACGCTAAATGTGTTATTTCATGATTTATAGCAGATTTTAGCATGCAGCTCCGGGAAAATCTGCCCCTCTCCATATATGGGCATTCACAAGGGCATTCACGTCACCAAAGTGACGCCTTGGAGTTACAGGCGAGCGAGGAAAAGAAAAAGGAAGCATTTTTAAATATTCCCTAAAGCTGCCTGTGTTGATTAATCCTGCTGTCGCTCACTCATGTCTATCATATTCTGAGCGAGCATCCACTTAGACATACTAGTTTAATTCGTTTGATCGCGACAAATTCATTCATTTCCGCATCGACTTTTTATTCTCTCCCCCCGTGACCAGAAAGGCAGCCAGCCGCTCAGCTGAGCTCTGCGCGCGCGCGTGCTTCCCGACCCGTGCTCCCCGCAACAAGGCTGACGAGAGCAAATACAGTACATACACTCGAGGGAGCAAATTACACCGGCACGAGGAACTTCAAAGGTGACCAGCGGAACGAGGAGCCAGAGACGCGCGCGGCTCGCGGCTCGCTCCTCTGGGCAGAATGAATGAGAGCAGCAAAAGGTCCGCAGCGGTGTTATAAAATAAATAATAAATAAAATCAGAGCGCTGGTCCATATACACACAAATGCACCAGGAAATATGCAGTTTTAACTACCACTCGCTCTCATAAACCTCCATGGAAACTCACTCCTACCTTCTGCCTTCTGGGTGGAGATCGATGTAACAAAAGTCACATGACCCTTCGGGACTACTTCGGCCAGGTTTCCGGATTCATTCGGGAGTGGGTTTTATTTTTTTTATTTTTTTAACCCTCGCCTGGCCCAAATGCAAAAATGAAAATAGACCTAATAATAAATTACAGTAATTGTACAATATGGTGAATTGTTAGTTTCATGGTGGGTGTTGTCCTTTAAGATCTCTAATGACTTGATATGGACCATGGCTGCTTCACAACTCCGTAGGAAATCTGCAAGATCTCTGAGCGCTATACTGTCCTTGGATGGGATATTGGGCCAAGCTTGAAGCTTATAGGCTTTTGAAATTAAGAATGGATTCCCATATCTTTCATCAAGTGTTTTCCATGCAGCAGTAGGGCTGGGCCATATCATATCGTTCCCGGTAATACCGGTAAAAAATGCTTGCCCGGGCAAAAAAATATATATCATGATATGCTAATTTCATGACGTAATACGTCGGGGCGCTCCGCCCCTTTAATATCCGAGCGCTTCAAAAGACCAAACCGAGCTGCGCACCTCCCTCCACCAGTCTGTAATGGCGTAACGCTAGCTAAAAACAAACAACGTGTCACAGCTGTCTCTCTTCCTCCTTGCTTAAACTGCACAGGTACGGAGAGCTTGTCACCCCCCCCCCCCCGCCCCGCGCTGCTCAGCGTGTGTGGGTCTCTTCCTCGCTCACACGCACGCGGATCAGCTGTCTCACACAGTCTGTTCAACAGATCTTAAGCTTCATTTTACAGTAATTAGTTGTTTTACAGTATTTAGTTGTTTTAGGACAGTATTTAGTTGTTTTACAGTATTTAGTGTTTTTTTTGCAGACTTTTTCAATCTAAATAACAGATCATTTTAATTTTTTTATTTTTATACTTGGGAGACTGAATACTTTACTAAATAAAGTAATTTCAGTAAAATTACCCCTTGTTGTTTTTTAAAATTTTATATAATACTGCAAAGCAACATGTTAAGTTAATTTTGTCAAATAAAACTTTTTTTTGGTTATATCACGAAATTTATCATTATCGTGATAATTCTCTGAAATATCACGATATAATTTTTGAGCCATATCGCCCACCCCTATGCAGCAACATAGGTGGATTCAGTTCCAAGTAGGAAGTATCCATCCAGTGCGTTATTTGCTTGTCCGCTCACATATCTGCGAAGGTAGAATATTTTCTCGTTCTCTGGAATGTTCTTTTGATCAATGAGTGTATGGAACGATAGCTTCCAATCACCGTATCTTAAAGGATCTCCACTGAATATTGATGGTTCAGGAACAGGAAGTCTACTAGTGTTTATTGCACTAGCGAATGCCTTGACAAGCTCTGCTGTATCAACATTTGTGGGTGTGGTTGCAGCTTGTGAGATAATGTGGCTTTGAAGTGGAACAGTTACATTTTCAAGGGCTTTAGTTTCTGTAGTTGACTTTATTATGCTCACATTATGCTCCTCTGGCAAACTTAATGAGTCATATACTTGCATCTTTGCTTGTGCTGCACGTAGGTAGATCTTTCACTTTTTCTAAGTGCTGAAACTTTCTTTTCTTTTCATCAAGTAATCTTTGTAAGACTGTATATTCTTCCTCTTGTTTAGCCTTAAACTTAGGCCCTGTACACACGTAGCCTGGTGTTTGAAAAACGAATATTTGCGCAAAAAAAATCTCTGTCCATACATGTTCGAATATTTAAAATGTTTGTCTACATGTCCCGTTTTATTTCACCAGAGAGCGTTGTAATGAATATGCTGAACCCATAGGTGGCAGTGTAGTGCTGTCACAACCCTCCAACTGCCGCGACTTCCTGTTATTTATTTATTTATTTTCTTTAGTTTGTGTGGACAGACCGTGAGGTTGAACTACTATTAAATACCGTGTTGGAGTACAAAATTAATAAAACGCAGGAAAATGTCGACTAGGAATCATGTCAGAGCAGGTATGTTGACTTTTTAGTGCTTTTTTTAGAGCATTATTGTGACGTGAGCTGGACCGGCAGCCGGTTCTGCCGGTCCAGCTGGAGCAGAAAGCTCCGTTCTGAAAGTCCACACGCAGACTCGAAAACGGAAAGTTCTCAAATCTTCACTTTGGCCGGAGTTTTGTTATTATTCGTTTATAGTTACATCAACCGGCGTTCACGTGTGGATGAAAGGCCGCATGCTAATCTGTTCGGTTTTACTGATAAACGGCTGCGTGTGTACAGGGCCTTAGCTTCATCTTCTTCTCTTTGCATTCTCAACTTAAGTTCCTCTGCTTCTCTTTCTAAACGAAGTTTTCTGGCTAAGGATTCTTGCTCTGCTGCTTTTCTTCTAACTTCAGCTTCAAGTTTTTCAATTTCCATCTGTTCGATTTCTTGTTGTTCTAATACTTCTAGAATAGCTTGGCTCGCAGCTGCTTCTGCTACGGCTTCCTGGCGTTTTACAGAGGATAGACTGGAATGTTGAGAGGTGCATGACTTACTGAGAGTTGAATCAAAGAGGGAGCCTACATCTGGCCAACCTTGCTCCTCTTCTGTAACCTTTCCATCCATGTAACTTGTCGCCTTGGATACGATGAACTTTGAGATTTGAACAGACGTCTACTTTGCGACGTGTCTCTTGGTCAGGAGGTGAATGTTGACGTAGCTCGTTGTATACTCGCTGGACGTCTGCAGAGAGGCCTGTAACATCTCCAATAATGTCATTAAGAAGGTCCTCATTTAAAGGTTCTGATTGTGACAGTGCTTGCTTAGATGGTTTGGCACGTGTTCTCCATCCATCCATCCATCCATCCATCCATCTTCTTCCGCTTATCCGGGGTCGGGTCGCGGGGGTAGCAGCCTAAGTAGGGAGGCCCAGACTTCCCTCTCCCCAGCCACTTGGAGCAGTTCCTCCGGGGGAATCCCAAGGCGTTCCCAGGCCAGCCGAGAAACATAGTCCCTCCAGCGCGTCCTGGGTCTTCCTCTGGGTCTCCTCCCGGTGGGACGTGCCCGGAACACCTCACCAGGGAGGCGTCCAGGAGGCATCCTAACCAGATGCCCGAGCCACCTCAACTGGCTCCTCTCGATGTGGAGAAGCAGCGGCTCTACTCCGAGTCCCTCCCGGATGACTGAGCTTCTCACCCTATCTCTAAGGGAGAGTCCAGCCACCCTGCGGAGAAAACTCATTTCAGCCGCTTGTATCCGAGATCTTGTTCTTTCGGTCATAACCCAAAGCTCATGACCATAGATGAGGGTGGGAACGTAGATCGATCGGTAAATTGAGAGCTTTGCCTTTTGACTCAGCTCTCTCTTCACCACGACAGACCGGTACAGCGCCCGCTTCACTGCGGACGCTGCACCTATCCGCCTATCGATCTCACGCTCCAGTTTTCCCTCATTCGTGAACAAGATCCCGAGATACTTAAACTCCTCCACTTGGGGCAGGACCTCCTCCCCGACCCGGAGAGGGCATGCTACCCTTTTCCGGCTCAAGACCATGGCCTCGGATTTGGAGGAACTGATCCTCATCCCGGCCGCATCACACTCGGCTGCAAACCGCTCCAGTGAAAGTTGTAAATCACGAACTGATGAAGCCAGTAGGACCACATCATCTGCAAAAAACAGAGAAGCGATTCTAAGGTCACCAAAACGGATCCTCTCAACACCTTGGCTGCGCCTAGAAATTCTGTCCATAAAAGTTATGAACAGAATCGGTGACAAAGGGCAACCTTGGCGGAGTCCAACTCTCACCGGAAACGAGCCTGACTTACTGCCGGCAATGCGGACCAAGCTCTGACACCGGTCGTACAGGGACCTAACAGCCCTTATCAAAGGGCCTGGTACCCCATACTCCCGGAGTACCCCCCACAGAACCCCCCGAGGGACGCGGTCGAATGCCTTCTCCAAGTCCACAAAACACATGTAAACTGGTTGGGCAAACTCCCACGCACCCTCCAGGACCCTGCTGAGGGTGTAGAGCTGGTCCAGTGTTCCACGACCAGGACGAAAACCACACTGCTCCTCCTGAATCCGAGGTTCGACTATCCGACGGACCCTCCTCTCCAGAACCCCTGAATAGACCTTACCAGGGAGGCTTAAGAGTGTGATCCCCCTATAGTTGGAACACACCCTACGGTCCCCCTTTTTAAATAGGGGAACCACCACCCCAGTCTGCCAATCCAAGGGAACTGCCCCCGATGTCCACGCGATATTGCAGAGTCGCGTAAGCCAACACAACCCTACAACATCCAGAGCCCTAAGGAACTCCGGGCGAATCTCATCCACCCCCGGAGCCTTGCCACCGCGGAGCTTTTTAACCACCTCGGCGACCTCAGCACCAGAGATCGGAGAACCCGACCCAAAGTCCCCAGGCTCTGCTTCCTCAGTGGAAGACGTGCCAGTAGGATTGAGGAGGTCTTCGAAGTATTCCGCCCACCGACTCACAACATCCCGAGTTGAGGTCAGTAGCACGCCACCTCCACCATAAATGGTGTTGGTCTCGTACCTCTTTCCCCCCCTGAGACGCCGGATGGTGGACCAGAATCGCCTCGAAGCCGTACGGAAGTCATTCTCCATGGCCTCTCCGAACTCCTCCCACGCCCGAGTTTTTGCCTCAGCAACCACCCGAGCCGCATGCCGCTTGGACTGCCGGTACCTATCAGCTGCTTCCGGGGTCCCACAAGCCAAAAAGGCCCAATAGGACTCCTTCTTCAGCCTGACAGCATCCCTCACTGCCGGTGTCCACCACCGGGTTCGAGGGTTGCCACCTCGACAGGCACCAACAACCTTGCGGCCACAGCTCCGATAAGCTGCCTCGACAATAGAGGCGCGGAACACGGCCCACTCGGACTCCATGTCCCCCGCCTCCCTCGGAACGTGTTCAAAGCTCTCCCGGAGGTGGGAGTTAAAGCTCCGTCTTACGGGAGACTCTGCCAGACGTTCCCAGCAGACCCTCACGATACGTTTGGGTCTGCCAGGTCTGACCGGCATCCTCCCCCACCATCGGAGCAAACTCACCACCAGGTAGTGGTCAGTAGACAGCTCCGCCCCTCTCCTCACCCGAGTGTCCAAGACATGCGGCCGCAGATCAGATGAGACGACAACAAAGTCGATCATCGAACTGCGACCTAGGGTGTCCTGGTGCCAAGAGCACATATGGACACCCTTATGCTTAAACATGGTGTTCGTTATGGACAATCCATGACGAGCACAGAAGTCCAATAACAGAACACCACTCTGGTTCAGATCAGGGGGGCCGTTCCTCCCAACCACACCCCTCCAGGTCTCACTGTCATTGCCCACGTGAGCGTTGAAGTCCCCCAGTAGAACAAGGGAGTCCCCAGGAGGCGCACTCTCCAATACCCCCTCCAAGGACTCCAAAAAGGGTGGGTAGTCTGAGCTGCCGTTTGGTGCATAGGCACAAACAACAGTCAGAGCCCGTCCCCCCACACGTAGGCGAAGGGAGGCTACCCTCTCGTTCACCGGGGTGAACCCCAACGTACAGGCACCAAGATGGGGGGCAACCAGTATGCCCACTCCTGCTCGGCGCCTCTCACCAGGGGCAACTCCAGAGTGGAAGAGTGTCCAACCCCTCTCAAGGAAACTGGTTCCAGAGCCAGAGCCATGCGTTGAGGTGAGTCCGACTATTTCTAGTCGGAAACTCTCAACCTCACACACTAGCTCAGGCTCCTTCCCCACCAGAGAGGTGACATTCCATGTCCCAATGGCCAGCTTCTGTAGCCGAGGATCAGACCGCCAGGGTCCCCGCCCTCGGCCGCCACCCATCTCACATTGCACCCGACCCCTTTGGCCCCTCCCACAGGTGGTGAGCCCATGGGAAGGGGGACCCACGTCTCCTCTTCGGGCTGTGCCCGGCCGGGCTCCATGGGTAAAAGCCCGGCCACCAGGCGCTCGCCAGCGTGCCCCACCTCCGGGCCTGGCTCCAGAGTGGGGCCCCGGTGACCCGCGTCCGGGCGAGGGAAAACTTAGTCCATTAATTGTACTCATCATAGGGGTTTTTGGGCTGCACTTTGTCTGATCCCTCACCTAGGACCTGTCTGCCTTGGGTGACCCTTCTAGGGGCATGAAGCCCCTGACAGCATAGCTCCTAGGATCATTGGGACACTCAAACCCCTCCACCACGGTAAGGTGGCAGCCCAGGGAGGGGCATTTTTCAAAAATGTAATCAAATCTTTGCTGAAGCCGTTTGACTTTATTATCTTGCATTTCTTTCCCCTTTTCTGTAAGAGTTTTGACTCTTGTGCTTCTCCTTAGTTGGGACACAGGATTTTGTGAAGCTTCAGGGTTAACTTCTTGCCCTTCAATATTAATTTGAGAGTCTTTTCTAGTCTCAAGTGGAATTGGTGGCTGATTTGGCTCAGTCATTTAAATGTCCAACAACTAAATAAACTTGTATAGAAAAGTTGTAAGCTGAATTTATCTTTTAACATCTAATAGTCAACAAAACATTAATTACTTGTAATGGCAATGTAAAGGCCTCAATATACCTGTTTCTTTTGCCTCACGCCGCTCGGCGCTCCCAAGCCTTTGATCACGGGCGTGAACGCGCCAAGGTCAAATTTTACTACGCCTACGCGCGCGCGTTGATAAACTGCCTCGCGTGTCAGCAAATGACCAATCAGCGACCTCAATTTGTCCTGCTCCGCCCGGCTGCAGCTGCTGGAGCCTGCACTCAGAGAGCTGCGCTTGCACAGAACTATATATGAACTGCCTGCGCGCTGCACACGCCAGTCCAGCGGCGTGAGGCAAAAGAAACAGGTATACTGGGGCCTTAACTTATAACTGTAGTAGTGTTGGCTGTTGGGTAAATGTAACTTGAATATTATCAAATGCTGTATACTTAATCCTTCTAAACAAATAAAAATAGCATTCCTCCAAAAACCTTAAATTTACATATAAAATGTACTACTGAAATGCTAAATAAAATATTAACCTTCTAAACAAATAAAAATAGCATTCATCCAAAAACCTTAAATTTACATATACTGTAAAATGTACTCCTGAAATGCTAAATAAAATGATATTACCTGTAACCTTTTAACTTGAATACTTTAAAACTTATACATGTGATGAGGCTGTCAAATTATAAACAGATAAACCAGAGTTTGCTGAAAGAAACTTGTTTTTCAACAACAGTTTGCTTTATCAGCTCTCAACCTTCACACAGCTGCCTTTTTTACTTAAACTGCTGCTTTGTGACCTTATCTTGAAAGCTGCTCCTCAAATTGTGCTCTCTACGTCCCTGCGTGCGTGCGCGCTCCCGGCTCAAATGTCTCTTGATTGCAGCTGAGTGAAGTTGACACCCCACCCACGTCAAAAAGTAAAGCAAACAGTCTGAATGGTTAGTGCTCCGTTAGTGCTGGTTTGTGCCGTTAAAATTTTCGTTTGTGCTGCTTTGGTTTCGGAGATATTAAATATTGTTTTTTTAGGTCATCTAAAGGTCACCATCACCCCATACACCTCCAAAACGCACCGGAGTGGGCTAGTTTGTTAGTGCTCCGTTAGTGCTGGTTTGTGCCGTTGAAACTAGCGTTTGTGCTGCTTTAGTTTATGAGATATTAATAATTAAATATTTGACCGATGACATCACCATCACCCCATACACCTCCAAAACGCACCGGAGTGGGCTCGTTTTTTAGTGCTCCGTTAGTGCTGGTTTGTGCCGTTGAAACTAGCGTTTGTGCTGCTTTAGTTTATGAGATATTAATAATTAAATATTTGACCGATGACGTCACCATCACCCCATACACCTCCAAAACGCACCGGAGTGGGCTCGTTTTTAGTGCTCCGTTAGTGCTGGTTTGTGCCGTTGAAACTAGCGTTTGTGCTGCTTTGGTTTATGAGATATTAATAATTAAATATTTGACCAATGACGTCACCCCATCCAGCTCCATTCATTCATTCAACCTCAGCTCCAAAACACAACAGAGTGGTCTTAGTGCTTCGTCTCTCGCTTTAATTTATGGGAAATATAATTTTCTTTCTGGTCATTCTCGATTACTAAAATTGATGACGTCTGTCTGTAACAATTTTTGAAAAGAGCATTGAAAATTAGGCAACTTTGTTGATGTTACGTTCTCACGTTATACGGGTTGGCTCCGCCCACGTGATGACCCTCATGACCTCTCACCTCAGTGACCAGTATACGGGTTGGCTCCGCCCACGTGATGACACTCATGACCTCTCACCTCAGTGACCAGGTGACTTCTTGGCGGTAAAGCAAGAGATATTTTCACTTCCCATTCATCAAACATTTACAACGAGAAAGTAGCTGTTAAAAACTTTAATAGTGATTTCAAGAAAAAATTTAAATTCTTGATATTTCCCAACCCTCTGTCGAACTTTATTTTTTAAAAGGTAAGTAAACTATTTATGTGTATTTTTTTAAATATATGTTTTATGTTGAGGTTATATATAAAACACTGATTCACACTGCTGGGACTGCAATCCAGCCCCAGATTAGCTGAGAGGGATGCATGGTTGTATCCCAGTTACATATATATTTATGTATATCCACAATTCCATCACAGTTTAAGTCCAGAATTTTTAAACAGATTGAAAAAAAGATTCTTCAAGATTTTATCTTGCAGCTTCTACATTCATATTCAGTCATGGAAGTTAAAGAACAGAAATAGATCAGACAGGGCAAACAGACATATGTAGTGCAGATATTTTTAAATTGAAATATAATTGCAATTTCACAACAGTGATAAAAAGAAATGCAATGCTGAAACGAAAAATAAATAAACAGCATACCGTAATCACAATCTAACATAAATGTCACACAGAATTAATAGATAAGACTAATGTAAACATACATTTGAGTTGTTAAATAATTCTGGAATACCAATGTGTTTTGGCTAGTGAAATTATACAGGCCAGGATACTTTTGTTAATGCTAATCAAAGCCTTTTTATTCTTTAACTAGATGCCTCGACAGCCAGCAGTACACAAAGATGCCATTCTTGCAGTTCTGTGCAAATCAAAACAGGCTATCGTTCAAAATAGCAAAATAGCCATTCCAACGTCCCCTATTTGGACAGAAATAAGTCAGCAGCTGGAAAACAAGATGACTCCTAAAGCTCTGTACACTTTTGTAAAGACAAACAGATACAACATCTGGTCATACTTAGACATCAATGAGAAGGGAAGCGATTCAGACAGCAGTGTGGACATAGAGTGTGACTCTGGCTCTATTTCTCCTGGACAAGATGACTGCTCAGTGTTTCAGCTTGAAGTTCCTTTTGAGGAATGGACAAAATTTGTTCCTGAAAAAGTGGCATATAATGACAAGTTTTCATCTTCTGGTAAAAGGGAATACATGATTCTGAAACCTGGATGGACTCATGTCATTAATGATCTGTTATGGAAAAAGATCAAAAGCACATGCACTTTTGTATTCCACAGAGCAAAGGTTTATCCAACTGTCACAAACAACTACATAGATATCATAGGCTTCTGTAAAGAGTGTCAAGGCCATATTAAAATGACGAAGAAAAAAAAAACGAGCCCACTCCGGTGCGTTTTGGAGGTGTATGGGGTGATGGTGACGTCATCGGTCAAATATTTAATTATTAATATCTCATAAACCAAAGCAGCACAAACGCTAGTTTCAACGGCACAAACCAGCACTAACGGAGCACTAACAAACTAGCCCACTCCGGTGCGTTTTGGAGGTGTATGGGGTGATGGTGATGTCATCGGTCAAATATTTAATTATTAATATCTCATAAACTAAAGCAGCACAAACGCTAGTTTCAACGGCACAAACCAGCACTAACGGAGCACTAAAAAACGAGCCCACTCCGGTGCGTTTTGGAGGTGTATGGGGTGATGGTGACGTCATCGGTCAAATATTTAATTATTAATATCTCATAAACTAAAGCAGCACAAACGCTAGTTTCAACGGCACAAACCAGCACTAACGGAGCACTAAAAAACCCACTCCGGTGCGTTTTGGAGGTGTATGGGGTGATGGTGACCTTTAGATGACCTAAAAAAATAATATTTAATATCTCCGAAACCAAAGCAGCACAAACGAAAATTTTAACGGCACAAACCAGCACTAACGGAGCACTAACCATTCAGACTGTTTGCTTTAATTTTTGACGTGGGTGGGGTGTCAACTTCACTCAGCTCTTGATTGCAGCTCTGCCTCCTGCGCGTGCCGCGTGCTGCTGTTCATTTCATGCCCCGACCGTTGGCTGATCCGTTGAGCTGCCGTTGCTCTGACCGCCTCTCCTGCTCTCCGCTCGGGGGTGGGGGGTCCACTCACGCTGATGAACAGTCGAGTTTTCACTAGACACAAGTGGTTTCCTCAAACTGATTAATTTAATGAGATTCGGTACGTGAAAACCAAAGAAGATACACAAAGTAAAACAACCGTTAACTCTTAAGGAAAATAAAGAACAAATATTCATATCAAATGCTTGTACACTCTTAAGTAAAACAAAATACAGAAATTAAACAAACATACCTCGTTGGCTGTGTGCTACTAAAAGGAATTAGGCTTGTTTCTTCAGTTTCAGCTTCTTTGAACTCTTCTTTTAAAAGTCCGT
>JBBPBX010030201.1:0-27275 GCA_038048925.1 Garcialebias charrua
TTTAGATAGTCAGGTGAAGTTCCGTGTAAGCATTGATGTGTAATGAGAGCAGTTTTGTACTGAATTCTGTAGGTGACAGGAAGCCAATGGAGGTTATGGAGAATGGGTGTAATATGTTCAAATTTACAAACTCTCAATAAAATCCTTGCTGCACTGTTTTGAATATATTGAAGCTTCTGAAGATTTTTGCCAGGGATTCCAATAAGGTATTGTTCTTTTATTATAATTATTATTTATAATTTATTATTATTTAAAATCATAATCTTATTAACTTTTTTTTTTTACCTCTGTTTTATTTCCAGTATTTCCAGTTACAGAGGTAGCATGTCTCTTCCACTTCAGGGAAATCCACCAGAGATCACCTGCTGCAGCTAAGAAGTGTGTGATGACTGAACTGAACTCTGGTTGTGAGTAGGCATGTAACGAGATCTCGTTGTACGAGATCTCGCGATATTAAACTCCCGCGATATCTCTCGTTGAGAGGTAACGTCTCGCGAGATGCTAATGCTAGCGCTAGCAGAGCCCCTAGCAAGTCAGCGTCACGGACAGCATGGCTTCGCCGGATGAAGTTGCTATAGAAGACGCCCCAACTACTGATGGAGGGTCCCAGTGCCGCAGACGAGACGCCTCTACATTGATGGAGGGTCCCGGGGCTGCCGACGCTGCCCCGAATGTAAAGACACGCGTGTAAACACCGGTGTTGCCAGATAGAGTCCCACCCACCCAAAGCACTCTTTACCCGCAAAAGGCAGAAGGAAAATCGCGGTGAACCGCCCAATCTGGCAACACTGGTGAGTGACGGCTGCAGATTCAGCGCTGATGCGGATATTTATGTGGAAAGTCCTGCGTGAATATCTATTTTTTTTAACAAAGTTGAACGTTCTAAGGTCTAAGGAGATTCAATCAGTAAAATGAAGACATCAGTTGGGTTTGTAATACATGTTAAAACAGAATAAAAGCCTTTTTGCGGCATAAAACCGATCTTTGAAGTTTTCTTGAACTAATGTTAAAATCTCGTCTCGTTCTCGCGAGATCTGTGATTGTCTCGTCTCGTGAGTTTTGTGTATCGTTACACCCCTAGTTGTGAGTAATGAGGACAAATACAGCCACACTGCTGCAACTGGACAAAAACTTGATTAGTTAGATTGTAAACAGTCTGTTGCTGCTTATTGTTCTGGTTCTGACTGTTATTGTATTTATTAAGATTTTTATTATTGTTAATATAGTTTATTTATTGTAGAGTGCTGTTTATTTAAAATATCATACATCCAAATGGGTCACTTTTATTTATTACTAGAATACAATACAAACATATTTTTGGCACATTTTCAAAATAAACATTTTGTAAGTCTTTATTTTGTCTTTTTTTTTTTTGTACCGAAAATAAACCGAAAATAAACCGAACCGAGCCCTCCTTGTAGTTGAACCGAACCGAAATGTGATTTTAGCGTATCGTTACACCCCTAATGACCATGTACAGCATCAATACTTTGTTGGGATTCCTTTTATCTGGATTACTGCAGCAATGCGTCGTGGCATGGAGTCGATCAGTCTGTGCCACTGCTCATATGAGCCCAGGTTATTCTTGCAGATTAAATTTTCCAACAGGACTTGGCACCTGCACACCGTGCCAAAGCTACAAGTACTTGGTTTAAGGACCATGGTATCCCTGTTCTTAACTGACCAGCAAACTCGCCTGACCGTAACTCCACAGAAAATCTATGGAGTACTGTATTGTGAAGAAGATGCGATACATCAGACCCAACAATTCAGAAGAGCTGAAGGCCACTATCAGAGCAACCTGGGCTCTCAGAACACCTGAGCAGTGACACAGACTGATGGACTCCATGCCACACCACATTGCTGCAGTAATCCAGGCAAAAAGAGCAACAACTAAGTATTGATGCTGTAAATGCTCATACTTTTCATGTTCATACTTTTAAGTTGGTCAACATTTCTAAAAATATATATATATTTTTTTATTGGTCTTAAGTAATATTCTAATTTTCTGAGATATCGAATTTAGGGTTTTCATTAGTTGTCAGTTATAATCATCAACATTAGAAGAAATAAACATTTGAAATATATCAGTCTGTGTGTAATGAATGAATATATGAAATATATCAGTCTGTGTGTAATGAATGAATATATTATACAAGTTACACTTTTTGAAAGGAATTAATGAAATAAATCAACCTTTTCATGATACAGTATTCTAATTGTATGACCAGCACCAGTATGTCAATGAACAGTATAAATCCTGAGAAAAGACCAGTCATCAATTCAGTTTGTCACAACTTAAAGGTCCACTGACATGATTTTTTTGACTATTCATCAAATTGCTCAAAATGTATATATATTATCATTTAAATATGTTCGTTTTTGCAAACAAAATGATAAATCCCTTTAATTTTGCTTTAAAAGTGATTTTGAACTTCAAGCCGTGTTTAATCATGGGAAATCCGATTACACGCGGACGCACCATCTGTGACGTAGTATGAGGCAGAGGGCTCTGGTCTCTTTAATAGCGGACCATTTAAAACTGGATGAATTTAGCAATCTATGTGAAGATTTGAGCTATTTGTCTTCATTTTGGGAAGCAGAAAATAGTTTGGATGATGAAACAAGAAACAACAGGATCTAATTTAGGTCTGATGCTGTATCAGACTTACCTTCATGTCATGCTTCATCATCAGACTGTTCAGAAGATGACTGAGCCTGCCCATAACTAGCCTGGTTGATACCAGACCCATGTCCTTCACTTCGCTTTGGACTAGGGTCTGGCATCTCTGCCATAGACAACGATTTCTCCTGGAGATTTTTGAATGGACCAATCAGAGAACAGGAGGCAGAGTTTTGTTAGTTTAGCCTGGCGAGGTCCAGGCTATCAGATAAATTGCTCAGAAACCACTCGGTGGATATTTTTTCTGCCACCAGTGTGTAATTATATGTCTTTAATTTACTGACTGTTGGCCTAGATGAAACATTTGAGATAAAATTCGATTTTTTATCATTTATTTTCGTAGCGCACCCGAGGCTGTTTGGAAAATATCAAACCGAAACTATTTAATATCCAGCAGATTTGACCATTTCGTGAATTGATTTAGGAACTGTTAAGCTCAGGAACACTTCTGATATAACGTCAGCTATGAACTATATTTTTTCTCAGCAGAGAAATAATAGTTTTTTACCTTGTTTTGATGAAAATTCGTTCGTGGCGGCAGCCATTTTGAATGACGACGTCAGTCGACATCGTTCAAAACTCCGCCTTCTGCTCTCTGATTGCTCAGGAACACTTCTGATATAACGTCAGCTATGAAATATATTTTTTCTCAGCAGAGAAATAATAGTTTTTTACCTTGTTTTATTGAAAATTCCTTCGTGGCGGCAGCCATTTTGAATGACGACGTCAGTCGACGTCGTTCAAAACTCCGCCTTCTGCTACTTCCCCAATAAACAAGAGTGGCGTTGATTGGTTCACATGCAACCTGCCTGACAAGCAAGAGTGGCGTTGATTGGTTGAGACGTACATGATCACGTTTTAACCCCAATCCAAACATAACGCATGAAGAATGAAGATCACAAACAGAAAAATGGCAGAAAGCAGCAACTTCTGTTTCACGCCTGGAGTAACGCAGAATAAAATTGAATAATGATAGTAATAATGATGATAATAATAATACCCTGATGCATGCTCAATAATAATAATAACAATATACTATATATATATATATATATATATATATATATATATATATGTTCCAAAAAACTGACAAAACGTTTAAAACAGAAGTACTAAAAATAAACCAGTGTGAAAATACTTTGTATAAAATTACCTTGGCCAAAAGTTTAAACAGAAGTATATAGTATACTTAAGAGTTTTAGTTTATTTTTAGTATAAGTCAAGTATTGTATAAAATAAACTTGGCTAAGTATACTTTTGATAAGTACCTAAAAAGTAAACTTGAAAGTATATTCTTATTTTTTTAGTTTAAAATTAGTATACTTTAAGGATACTTGCATATACAGTACTACTTTTTGGGCCGCCTAGAGGGCGGGACATGGAGCGTGTTTATGCTGGCCTTTGTCACTAGCTCCACCTGGAGAGCGTATCCGCCTACAGTGCGGAGCACGGATCCGTGTGGGGTCATGTTCCCAGAGCACTAGAGCACTTAAGGCTCACAGATCCGTGCCGGGTCCGTTATCCTGACAGTGTGGGGGGTCGGTTATTTGGCATGCTGGGCGGATCTGCTCCGGACGCGCAAACCGCAGATCCGCGGCGCGGATCTTAAAGGGGACCACAGATTGCTTTTTAAAAATTTTATGGTATTTCTTTGGGGTTAAAAAACAGTGTTCATTCAATTTAATACACAAAATAATTCTTAGATAATCAATTATACCCTTTTTAATTCTGCCATTTTTAACTTTCGTTTTGAACGACCGGTTTATGATGAGGAGGTCTTGTGGCACGCCCTTCAAAGATCTGCTTACATTAACTCCGCCCTCCAAAGGCAGACGAGGAAGTCTGAACTCACGTTACTGCACGTTTCTTTTGCCTCCTTCTGACTCTCCCTCCCTCTGACTCTCCCTCCCTCTGACTCTCCCTCCTTCTGCCTGTGGCGCAGCTGTAGGGGAGCAAAGCACACACACACACAAGCACAGCAGCACAGCGGGGGCTTTTTTATCTGCGTCCCTCCGAGGAGCACGTGCGGGCCGGCACACACACACATACACACACACACTCACAGCGGGCTTTCTTTTTATCAACACTACCTGACGCTCTGATGGAATTAAATAGGAGCTCCAAGTGATCTTGGCTCAGGCTGAACCTGTATGTGAGGACACACACACACGCGCACACACGGGTTTGGTTGCGTTAAGTAGTCTGTCCTGCTAATGACACATAAACCAACACACACACACACACACACAGAAACATGCGCATCTGTTCCCATCTGAAAACTATCAATTTTAAATCCATTATCTGCGCCACGAGGGTCAGAGAGTTAGCTGGCTAGACTCTGTGACATTTTTAGCCATGAAATCAGGAAAAACAACCGTCAACTCTTTTATACTGGAGTGGGTTGAGCCGCACCAGGGGTTGCTAGGTGAGGGGGCTGGACTCAGGTTCGAGGTGGGTTGTCCTCGCGCCTGTGACGTAACAGGCGCGATGATTTCAAACCGAAACCTATCTTATCACAGTTAAATAAATATACTTAGAGTAAATAAACCACTGGGTGCATTTTTTTGGCCTTAGGACTGTTTTTTTATGGAGTAAATACCCAAAGTTGAGTAAAAAAAACATTAAAAAGTGAATTTTGAATATGTGGTCCCCTTTAACAGGTAAGAATGCGGATCCGCGACGGTGTCCACTGCTATGAGGGATTGATCTTTGGAATGGACTAGACGACAATGTAAAAAATGTGAAGTCCATACTAATATTTAAGAAAATGATTAAAACTATTTTGTTGAAGAGTTACATTTAAGCAGTGATGGCATAGTTCCATTGAAAAAGTAACTTAGTTAAGTTACTGATTAGTCTTTGGGAAAAGTAACTTAGTTAAGTTACTGATTACTTGATTTGGAAAGTAACTAAGTTAGATTACTAAGTTACTTTAGTTACTTTCAGCAGCTGCTGACAAGAACCCTCTCTGTCACAATACATAAAAAATGTAAATGTATTAATAAAATAATTACTAATAAAAATATTCAAAAACAAAATGGTCTTTCTTGACTTCATTAAACATAAATACTTGTTTTTATGAAACATAAAAGTCTGAGGTCATTAAACAAATACTTTTTATAAAAAATAAGGCAATATTTCTTGATATATCATCATAAATGAAGGTTGAATGAATAAAGGAATACTTGCTTTATATAAAAAATAGTGTCTTCTTGACTTCACTAAACAAATAATATTTTTACAAAAAAGTATTTCTGTAAATACTTTTTAAAATAAATAATATAATAAAGACAGTCTTTTAACATCAAAATCAGAGTTTTTTATTTTTATTTTAGAAAACTGTGTACACATGGGTCTTAGTTACATCCAAACAAACATATAAATTGTAAAAGAAAAACAGAAATACGTTCTAAGATATGAATTAAGAAATACTCTAAACTAAGAATACACTAAGCACTAGTACAAAAACAATATGCTGAACAACTGCAGTATATATCCATACTTTTTTCTATCCATAAAGTAATAACAAAAATATATTTCTGAATCAAAGCCCCAGTTCTCACACAGGTTACTGAAATCTGTAAAGGGCTGCATCATGCACGTTCTCCTGACACTGAATGGAGCTGTAGATGAGCTTGTTTGCATAAATACTAGAAGAAACCAGAACAAAGAATGTATTTGTATGTAAATACCAGAAGACCTATTGCATCCATCCAGCTTAAAAGCTGCCACACCAGTTTCTACACAGCAGGAGGTGTGGGGGGGCTGCACCGAAGTCAAGCTTGTTGTTTTGGTCGCGGGGTGGTGGTGGCGGGGGGGGACCTCCTGACTCGCAGCAGCTCTCTGCTTGAGGCTTGTGCTGCGACTCCAAATGTAACTGAACTGCAGTGAAAGTGGTCTCCTGAGGAGCTGAGAGGAGTTGTGAGCTGAGCGCACTCAGCTCACAGCTCCTGACTGTCACACACGCTGCAGTGTCAGGTTTCAAACAGCCACAGCTGACCGAATTTCCGTCTTTTTTTTTTTATCACTCCCCGGCGGAGACGCATTGAGGAAATAAAATTTAGGCCCTGTTTACACGGACACTGTGTGGGGGAAACGGATGTTTTGGGTATGTTAATTAGGTGAAAAGTTTTGCGTTGACACGGTCGAATTCTGTGGATACGACTCTCTCCCCCTCCACCCCCCGTCCTCATGATTTCACTGTAGTTACCATGCTGGGCCCTTAGATGGCGCTGTGATTTTTGGAACCTTCACTACTGCGCATGCGCTGCCTGAGGTAAACAGACCAGCTGCCTCGTCTTAAAATCAGCTAACTACAAGTTGTTGTCAACAAGTTAACAACAAGTTAAAGCTGGAATTTGGATAAGAGTCAACAGATTTGAGTCAGTGGGACCCGCTTCATCTAACAAGCTGCACATCAGACGCTGAGCCTGTGGACCAGAACCGCTGAGTGGACTGACCAGAACCGGACTTTCCAGCGTGATAAACAGCTGACTTACAGCAGGTAAATCAACGTTCTTAATATAATGTTTGCTTGCATTTACTTTGATCACACAACAACTGAGTTTTTATTTATTTATTTATTTATTTCTGCCAGGTGGAGAAGCTGTCGACTCGTTCCAACAAACAGGCAGACGGTTCGGCGCGGTTCTGATGGGTCCAGAGATGAACACAGCAAGAGTCCAGTTCATTAACATAGTTACAGTTCGGTTCACGTGTTTTAATAGTGTGTTCAGTTTAATTCTCAGTGTTTGTGTTTAAACTTTGGTGCTGAATAAATAAATAAATAAAAAATAAACCTGGTGTCTTCATTTTCACAGCACGTTACGCACTGTTTAAAAAATGTAACGAGTCCAGATAGATACTGTAGTTCAGATAAATTTACATCTCCCACGCCAACATAAATACTGTTTATTATTGTTAAACTGTTATATTTTGCAACGTGACACGTGAAATGTCAGACTGTCCACGCGCATGCGGGCTGCGCGCATGTGGTTGACACAAAAGCTCCACGGGAGATGTTTACATTATCAGCGGGGGGTCAGCGAAAAAGTTCCACCTTGAGAGCAGGGTCAGAAAAGTATCGGTGTCATCGAGGGGGGCCAGCAGCGTCGTGTAGGCGATAAGCAAAGTCGCAAAGAGAAAGTAGCGGTTACACTCAAAATACGCGCCGTGTAAACTGGCCCTAAATTACAGTACAACAGAAAATTACAAAAAAGTAACGCAAAATAATTTGGAGAAAGTAACTTTAATCGGATTACTGGATTTTAAATAGCAACGCGTTAGATTACTAGTTACTGAAAAAAGTGGTCCGACAAGAGTAACGCGTTACTTTGTAACGCGTTAGTGACATCACTGCATTTAAGTTGATTCTAATTTAACAAATTATATTAGATGTTTTGATGTGACTGTATATCTCTGATGAGACTATTATTTTGTATTACAAATACAGTAAGTATATTTATGTTTGAATTGATAGTTTGAATTAGCAGATATGATAAGAAATGTTTTCTTCTTCTGCTTCCTTTCATTTTATGTTTTGTTTAATTTTTCTTTAAAAAAAATTGTCATTGTTTTTAATATGAAATGAATAAAATTATACAATACAATACATAGTTCCTATGTGACGTCACATCTGTGGGTTGTCCTGTTTGACCCTCCCACAGGTAGGCTAAGCAGCAGTTGGAGCGCGTTCTAATGGATGTCCATTTTTCACGTTGTTTTTTTTTGTTAATTTCTAATTAATTGCAATGGTTACTGCGTGTTGTGTCAGTGGGTGTTCCAGTCGGGTAGACGTTTGGGCAACGCGCAGGTTTCACTTAATCAAAAAAAAAGGAAACGTGAAGGATTTATCTCATCGGAGAAGCTGGACTGCAGCCCTCCTCTCTGAGTCTGCTCGGATCTGCTCTGGAAGACGTCGTCCTTTTGGCCGGTAAACAAAATATTCTACATAAATCATTTTGTGAAACTATGTCAGAACAATGTTAGAGTACAACTGTCTGTGAGTTAGAGCTGTTTTTTTTTAATTATTATTTAGCGACACCGTCTTGCATGCTGTGGCTAGCTTAGCATCTCGCTAACGGACAATGGCCTCCTCACGGTCCACCGGGACCGGCGGGGGGAGACCGTCCCAGTGGGAGAAGGAGGACGGGAGCCAAGTCGTGCGGGCGACGCGTCGGTCCCATGGGACGTGCCCCCGCGGCCGCGACGGATCCACGCCGTCCGGCCTGAACTGGAGGGACTCTCCGCTCCAGTGCTAACAACATGCTAACTTCCAACACGGTAACACTCAAGTGCTGGTTCTGGTCCGTGTTCAACCTGGACTGTTTGTGCTAGCTGTGTGTTATTTTAGTTAAACCTTTTTTTAGCTGGTTAGATATGATTGAGACAGCTACACATCTTTTTTGGATTTAAAGCTGTGAAGCCGGTGTGCTGTGAAGCCGGTGTGCACTCTTTGTAGTAATTAAATAATTAATGATATCGGAGTAACTACTTTGTGACAAGTTGTCTGATTCGTCTGCCATGATTTCTTTCTCAAACTCATTTAACTCGACCACTGCCATTTGCTCTTGGTCCTTGGTGAAGCTGTGGTAGCTCGTGTTTTTGTCTGTATACTTTGCTCTGGCTGTTCGCCATCTTTGCCTTCTCTGCCTTCATATGTGGCGCGGAAACCGGTTGGGGGCGTGTCTGGGAACTATGTACACAATGTGATCACAATCTGATAGGCCTACCTTTGTGCTTGACGGATTTTTCATGCTGACGGACACCGTTCCTTCCCCCATGAGAGACACTAAAGTCGCAGTTACAAATCTTACAAAACGCGTAATTGTGCCCCACCCTCTTCTTTAGGAAAGTAAATTCGCTGTCCCATTTTTCAAGATATTTACACGAAGTCTTAACTTTTTTGGCAGGGACTCCTTTTCTCTCGTTACATTCGTCCATTTCTGATGTGTTTTTCCGGGTTCCGCTGCCAGCAATAACATCGCGAGAACTGCCACTGAGGCTACTGCAGGTGGCAGTTCTCGCGAGGCTAGTGACATAATTCAGAGGCACTGGAATGTTTTTTGTTTTTTTTATAATATAATACGGGAAATTTCCGGGAAAATAATAATTTGGGATGACGATGGGAAAGAGGGGTAAAATCCGGTAGTTTCCCGGCCAAAACGGGAGACTTGACAGGTATGTTATGTAGCAGTGTAGAAAATAGAAGTCAATCACACTGGGATCAGGTCTGCATTAGTTTATTCCTGTTTAGAACAAAAACACTCTCAGCACAGCAGTTCTTGGGTTCTGGCTGTCCCACACACACACACACACCTTAACCAACCGAAAGAACAAAGAAATAACCATGTTGGCACAGAAAATTTGATAAATGTCACTACCATGGGGATTAAATAAAGAGTAGGCTACAATGCTGCGCTAAACTTAAAAAAGTTAAAGAACAACATATAACACTTGTGAGTTTATAAAACAGACTTTTTTGGGAACATTTATGAATATTTTAACACAAAAACAGGAGACAGCTCCATACACTTACCTCTCCTTAGCGCAGCTCAGCGCGAATAAGGAGCGAAGCGGAAAAAGACAGGATATGATGTAAAAACAGGAACCCCCTGGGTGTTGTCATCGCCTCGTGGGACCGCCCTACGCTCACCACGTAGCCAGCCAATGAGCTTTCAACTTGATGTAAACACACTAGTGTCGTGTCTTGGGCTGTGTCTCAATTCATGGGCTGGGTCCTCATGAGTGCGCATTTATCGGCCGCATACGTCATTGCTCCACGCGGAGGACTGTCCCAATTCGAAGACTCCTCCTCACGCGGCCGAGGAATGCGGCCTACTTCCTGCCGAAATACGAGGATGCATCCGTGAATCCTTTCTGGCGGAGGCTATCCCAGAATTCGTAGCGCCAGCAGAGATTTTGCGGGGGGGTGGGACTTTCTGCGTGCAGGGGCAGGACTGCTGCGTGTTGTTGAGTCATCAGCTCGTTCTAACAACCTCAGCGCTTGCTGAATCTCATTAAAATTTAACTACAGAAACGACTAAAAAAAATGTGTTAGCTGAATATTGTGTTTCTGAGTTTACTGTTGTTAAGAGCTGATTACAAATCAGCTTATTTTACACGTGCGTAGCAAGAATTTTCTGAGGGGCGATCGGTTAAAAGACAGAGTGGACCTAAAAGAAACAAGTTGCCCAGTAGCTCAATTGGTTAAGCACTGCGCATTGGCGGTTGGCTTGCAGATATTTTTCTCGAAGCTGGTTCGAATCTCACTCGGTACGGTTAAAACTTATTTTACCACAATTCAGAACTAGTTTGAAGGGACGTTCTACCTCAATCCAGGGAATTAGATTATGGAATGGCTTGGAGAATGTAGTTAAAAATGCCAAGTCAATGTTTACATTTAAGAAAATGATCAAAACGAATGTGTTAAAAAAATATATGAAATAGCGTAATGTGTATTGTATTAGTTAGAAAATTAGAAAGAGTTAGTCATTTTGTACTGTTGGTTGAAGATTATTATTGTTTAATCTGATTGTTGGAAAAAAGGGGCAGATATAATAAGATTTATTCTTCTTTCTGCTACCTTTCATTTTTTTATATTTTGTACTTAAAAAATGAACAAATTTAATAAACATAAACGTTTGTCTTTTATTAGAAAAAAAAAGGAGATTCACAAATTCCTTCTTTTTAATCTCAGTCCTCATTTTTTTAATCCAATAAATGACAAACGTAAAATAACTTTTAACCGTACCGAGTGAGATTCGAACCAGCTTCGAGAAAAGTATCTGCGCTCCAACCCAATGTCCTAATGTGCGGTGCTTAACCAATTGAGCTAATGAGCAACTTGCATTTTGTAGGTCCACTCTGTCATTTAACCAATCGCCCCTCGGAAAATCCTTGCTACGCACGTGTAAAATCAGGTGATTTGTAATCAGTTCTTAACAACAGTAAACTCAGAAACACTCATATATATATTTAGCTAACAAATATTTTTTAGCGGCGTCCGTCCCTTCGCTTTCCACACACACCAAGCGCGCACACTTCCCACCCATTTCAAGATTTCATCTTCTTTCTGCTCCCTTCATTTTATCCTACTTGTATCTGATGAAACTGTCTTGTATTGTTCTTTTAAAATGAATGAATAAACATCAAATCAAAGAGAACGCCCCACCCACTTCAATGCCGGCTCTCCTGAAGGCTAGACCATCCCATTTCAGCAGTTTCATCCAGCCCACCCGGCCTTGTGAGTGCGTGGCCTACTCGGCCCAGCTAGGCTGGGTCCTCATGAGGATGCAGCCCCTGAATTGAGACACAGCCTTGGTGTGTCCCAATTCAACGGCTGCATGGGTCTAACCCCAAATTTACACTACATGCGTTCCGGCTCCGGTCCGACCTCCGCAGCAAATACGCACCCATTATAATCAATGAGAGCGTTTACACTGGCTTCGCACGGCGGCGGCGAGCCGTGGCGAGCGGACGGCAGTCCGTCAAAATTAGAAACCAATCCTTTTTCTGCCGGACGCCGGAGCTATGCCAGAGTCAACTTTTAAAGGACAACACCCACCATGACAGTAACAATTCACCATATAGGACAATTACTGTAATTTAATATGATGTCTATTTTCATTTTTGCATTTGGGCCAGGCGAGGGTTAAAAAAAAAAAAAAAAAACAGTTCCGAATGAATCCGGAAACTCGGCCGAAGATTGCCGAAGTGTCATGTGACTTTTGTTACATCTCCACCCAGAAGGCAGAAGGCAGGAGTGAGTTTCCATGGAGGTTTATGAGAGTGGGAGATAAAACTGCATATTTCCTGGTGCATTTGTGTGTACATATGGACCAGCGCTCTGATTTTATTTATTATTTATTTTATAACACCGCTGCGGACCGTTGCTGCTCTCTCATTCTGCCCAGAGGAGCAAGCCGCGCGTCTCTGGCTCCCCGTTCCGCTGGTCACCTTTGAAGAAGTTCCTTCGTGCCGACTAGGGCTCTGCTCCGTCCCAGCCTTGTTGCAGGGAGCACGGGGGAGCACGCGCGCAGAGCTCCGCTGCGCGGCTGCCTTTCTGTACTCCAGACCTGTCTGGTCACGGGCCGATGCGGAAATGAATGAATTTGTCGCGATCAAGCAAATTAAACTAGTATGTCTACGTGGATGCTCGCTCAGAATATAGACATCAGTGAGCGACAGCAGGATTAATCAACAGGCAGCTTTTTAGGGAATATTTAAAAATGCCTCGCTTTTTTTTTTCTTTGCTCAGAGCAACGGTCATCAGGGTATATGCAGGAATAAGGAAGTTAATTTCAATACCTTTTCAAGACTTTTTCAAGACCTTCCAAAATAAATTCAAGACCTTATCGTCACTTTGTTTTATTAAGCAACAAATCTTTGATTTACAAAACTGCTGTTGTTTTCAATTAAATCCATGAATCTCAAATTTATAACAGAACTGAGATACAGTGGAAAGAAAAAAGTTCAAAAGAAGAAACTGAACCACGACTAGGTTTAAGAAAATATAGCTTAGGTTACAACAAGACTCGTAGCTATTTTCAAGTAACTTGGTTGAACAATGGAGAATACGAAATAAACACAGTAATCATTACATGTGCTTCAGTGCAGTTGCTTTGCATTCCAGCAACTCTTCAGTTTGCACCAGCTCACTGAGTTTTTCTTTACGTCTCCTTCTCAAGACATTGGACTTGGTGATCAGTTGGGCCATAAGAACCTGACTTTCCCTCTGCCTGCTCTGCCAACTGATCTGCATCTTTTTGCAGAGAATCGCACACCTCTTGTAGAACTTTTCTCTTATCTAGCTCCAGTCATATGGGACTTCAAGGCATTTATGCCCATTGAGACTACGCTCATCTTTTTTTTAACAAAATGTACAATAAGCCTCGCGGTTATTCTTGGCGACAGGCCTCAGCCATTATTGAAAATCAGGCATCTCCAACCAGGAGTCCGAAAACTTGCATTTACCCATTGTTCTCACGGTCTCGCGGCAACTTACTCGAACACACAGACTCAACTTGGAGCTAAAGCAGCCGCGCATGCGCACAAGATAGGCCTAGTCGTAAAGCATACCTGCAAACTCAGAAGGGATGAAAAAGGTGACAAACGTTGCACCAACCCCCCCCCCCCGAAAGATTTTGTAATTTTTTTTATCATGCTTCAGGTAAGTCATTTACTAACCTAATTTAATGAGGACATACATAAATAGGAAAGATTGTGTAAACCAAAAAATTAACAAACAACAACAGCAGCAAGCCAAATACAGTACAGCAGAACATTTTGCTAACAGTAAAAACTCATTTCTTAAATGTTTTGCCAGAAATTTTTAATAAAGTAGATGCCATTTCCTGCATTCTGGTGTATTTTAACAAGTTGTTAAACATCTATGTTTACCTACATGTAAACACTTGATTCAATAACTATTTTAGAGACATCTAACAAAATAAAGTCAGGTCCTGTGGACAGATTAAAAGATTGTTGAAATTATTGATCATGCATCAGGATATTTTAGAGACACCTCATTCAACTAGTTCATATAGACATCATCCTGTTTTTAAACTCACTATGCGGCTAAGATAATGAAATTAATGTGACAATTTATCGGTGACTTTAGGGGTGCAATTGACTTTTAATTTGTTAATTTTTATTTAGTTTTATTGGTAACACAACATGCCATTTTACTAAACAATGGTGACACAACTGCACATATAAAAATAAGAATATTAACTTTACCCAATGAACAGGTGACATTTTAATAACCACCAACAGTGAATTTAGGAGGGGCTTTTTACAGTTTTCTGATTTAGTGATAGACTCAGAACAGCATCACTGATTTTAATTACGGTATTTTACTTTCCAGACAATGTGTTACCTGGGCTCTTTCTCCTCTACAGCATAAGGAAAAATTTGCTCTTTAACGACTTTTGACTTTAGGTAAAATACATTTATTAACCTATCCCAATATAATTAGGACATACACAAAAAAGATGGCTAGTCAAAAAATAAAAAAGGCGTTCAATACAGAGCAGAGACACTAACATTATGTTTTCTCACTTTGAAACAGAACAAATGGTTTAATGTAGAGACTTACTGCTGCTGTTACTTTACGACTCCGTCATGTTTACGTTTCATTAGCGTTGTTCTCCCGTGTCGTGTCGTCACTTTTAAAAGCTGCATGTCGCGCAGTTTAAAAAAAATAATAATGAAGCGTCGAGCTCCCACATTTTAAAGGACTTGGTCGAACAGTTTTCTCTGCGTTGGTCATTTGTAAAATTGTCTTAATTTCCTTGGAAAACACCGCCTCTAATCTGCTTCCACCTTCCCCCCTCACCCGGTTCAACTCGTGCTGCAGAGTTTTTTTTTTTTTTACCTTATAAGGCTGTTGTAACCTGACACTCTAGATTGGTGCGAAGCAGTTTCTGAATCCTCCGCGGTGAGGAAAACAAATATTAGTCATACATACTTTTTGCTGTCAAATTATTTAAAGCTAGAATAACAGCAAAAATAATAATACCTCATCAAATCGCTTTCAAGACTTTTTAATACTTTTCAAGACCCTTAATTTTCCCTAAATTGATTTATCAACTTTTAATAACTTTCAAGACCCCGCGGACACCCTGAACATAGTCCCTCCAGCGCGTCCTGGGTCTTCCTCTGGGTCTCCTCCCGGTGGGACATGCCCGGAACACCTCACCAGGGAGGCGTCCAGGAGGCATCCTAACCAGATGCCCGAGCCACCTCAACTGGCTCCTCTCGATGTGGAGAAGCAGCGGCTCTACTCCGAGTCCCTCCCGGATGACTGAGCTTCTCACCCTATCTCTAAGGGAGAGTCCAGCCACCCTGCGGAGAAAACTCATTTCAGCCGCTTGTATCCGAGATCTTGTTCTTTCGGTCATAACCCAAAGCTCATGACCATAGATGAGGGTGGGAACGTAGATCGATCGGTAAATTGAGAGCTTTGCCTTTTGACTCAGCTCTCTCTTCACCACGACAGACCGGTACAGCGCCCGCTTCACTGCGGACGCTGCACCTATCCGCCTATCGATCTCACGCTCCAGTTTTCCCTCATTCGTGAACAAGATCCCGAGATACTTAAACTCCTCCACTTGGGGCAGGACCTCCTCCCCGACCCGGAGAGGGCATGCTACCCTTTTCCGGCTCAAGACCATGGCCTCGGATTTGGAGGAACTGATCCTCATCCCGGCCGCATCACACTCGGCTGCAAACCGCTCCAGTGAAAGTTGTAAATCACGAACTGATGAAGCCAGTAGGACCACATCATCTGCAAAAAACAGAGAAGCGATTCTAAGGCCACCAAAACGGATCCTCTCAACACCTTGGCTGCGCCTAGAAATTCTGTCCATAAAAGTTATGAACAGAATCGGTGACAAAGGGCAACCTTGGCGGAGTCCAACTCTCACCGGAAACGAGCCTGACTTACTGCCGGCAATGCGGACCAAGCTCTGACACCGGTCGTACAGGGACCTAACAGCCCATATCAAAGGGCCTGGTACCCCATACTCCCGGAGTACCCCCACAGAACCCCCCGAGGGACGCGGTCGAATGCCTTCTCCAAGTCCACAAAGCACATGTAAACTGGTTGGGCAAACTCCCACGCACCCTCCAGGACCCTGCTGAGGGTGTAGAGCTGGTCCAGTGTTCCACGACCAGCACGAAAACCACACTGCTCCTCCTGAATCCGAGGTTCGACTATCCGACGGACCCTCCTCTCCAGAACCCCTGAATAGACCTTACCAGGGAGGCTTAAGAGTGTGATCCCCCTATAGTTGGAACACACCCTACGGTCCCCCTTTTTAAATTCAGCACTTTATGAAAAAACTCAGACTGATAGTGTCAGCATGTCCTGGAGCCCTGATGATGAGAGATGATGAGAGATTCAACCACCTCAACTGCTCAAAAAGAGGTATTGTTCTTTTACTATTACTGTACTATTACCTTTTTAATTTAAAATTATAATCTTATTAACTTTTTTTACCTCTTTGTGTGTTATTTCCAGAAGTTAGCAGCTGTTCTCTTCCTCTTCAAGGAAATCCACATGCAGCTAAGGAGCTAAGGAGTCTGTGCTGATGACCCTGATGCATGCTCAATAATCCAGGTAAAAATCTAAAAAAAAACTATGTCTGGGCCTCTGGACATTCAAAAAACAAAACAAAACAATTGTAGAAACGTTTCATCTTTCATCAGAAAGACTTCCTCAGTCTGAGGTGCTGTATTCAGCTCAGTCTTATAAATATCACCCTCTCACTGTGGAAACTCTGGAACAACCTGCCCCCCAACATTAGACAGGCCTCCTCCCTTCACATGTTCAAATCCCTGCTAAAAAAATCATCTTTTCTCTATTATTTCAAACTGTGTGAGCTGACGTAGTGTATATATTTTTTTTACTGTGTTTTCATTTTAATATTGTTCTTATACATTTTTATTATACTTTTACCGCTGTTAATATCATAATTTTTACCATTGGTGTGTGATACTGTTCTGTACATTTTTAAACCTCTTTTGTGTTGTGTGTGTGAAGCACCTTGATAACAGTTTATCTGTTTTAACTGTGCTATATAAATAAAATAGACTTGACTTGACTCACAGTGGATCAACCAGTTTGTTGATGACAGCTGAAACCAGCTGCTCACATGAGCAAGGAGGACCATCAGCCTAACAATGGATCATTAGCACCCTGATGGTTGTTTGCTATTCACAGAGGGCTGAGTGATACTAGCAACAACAGCATTGTAAGAGGGGGACAGTTGAACCCGGAGGCCTCCACCTCTGTTTAATGATGGACGGTTTCTTTTCACAAAGATGACCTCCTTTACTCCTCTCTCAAACCATCGTTCCTCTCTATCAAGGATGTGAACATCTTCATCCCTGAAAGAGTTGGCCTATACAAACGTATTGTTCACTTGAAACATTTTCAAAATAATCATTTTATAAGTCTTTTTTGTAAACATATTATTTGTTTAGTGAAGTAAAGACACTATTTTTTATATAAAGCAAGTATTTCTTTATTCATTCAACCTTCATTTATGATATTGAAATCAAGAAATACCTTATTTTTTATCAAAAGTATTTATGTTTAATAAAGTCAAGAAAGACCATTATGTTTTTTGAATATTTTTAATTGGTAATTATTTTATTAAAACATTTAAATTTTTTATGTATTGTGACAGAGGGTTCTTGTTAGCAGCTGCTGAAAGTAACTAATAAAGTAACTTAGTAATCTAACTTAGTTACTTTCCAAATCAAGTAATCAGTAACTTAAGTTACTTTTTCAATGTAACTATGCCATCACCGTGGGCCACTCTGCATCACCGTGGGCCACTCTGCTCAAAATGCCCGGGCCGATTTTTTTGTCCCAGTCCAGCCCTGTACATACCCTAGCTTTAATTTCCTTTTTCCAGACACTTCTTGCTACTTGTCCCAACTTTTTTGGGATTTGTTGACACTGAAAATTTGAAAAAAACATATTTTTAATTTAAAATGTTACATTTACTCAGATTAAACTTTTGATCTGTCATCAATGTTCTATTACGAATAAAATATTGACATTTGCCATCTCCGCATCATTGCATTCAGTTTTTATTCACAATTTGTTTAGTCCCAACTTTTTTGGAATCCGGTTTGTAGTTGCGGTCCATTTACCATGAGAAGACGTTTTTCCTGAAATGATCTAAAACAAAAGGTTGAAATAAGTGCAGAATAAATATGAAACCAACTGAAAAAGTTTCAAATTAGCATTAAAATATTTAAATTGACGCTGAAATAACGGAGACAGCTGGGAAAAAAAAAATCACAGTATCTTTTTCCTTAATGAGCTGAATGTTTACAGAGATGGTTAGCTGAAATCGCACAAATAAATAAAGAAAATTAATATAGGGTTCAGAGGAACAGTTGGGGAACATAAATAAATAAAAAACTGGAAGGTGATGTTAAAATTTATGTTTTTAGAGGATCAGAAAAACATAAAAGTTGATTCATGGAAAAAGTCGATGTCAAAATGCAAAACAAGTGTAGAAGTGGTGAGAAAAAGACGAACAGATTTGGTTTGGAGGCCACAAAGAAGTGTCTGGAAGCTGCAGAGCAGAATGTGATAGAAGGAAGTGGTGACCCCACATGTCATGACTGCATGGAACTGATGATGTCAGGGCCCAGAGCTGCAGTGATCTCCTGCAGAAAGCTGGAGGTGTGTACACCATGCAGCTGGTAAACTCCACAGAGATTATGAACAAACGTTTCAGAAAGCTGACCACACAAACCTACAGTGACAAGATGATCTGAAGTTAAGAGAACGACCCAGCTTTTCAATAAACTCAACATTCTCAGATGAGAGACATTGAAACTTTCACAGGTCAAGACTTATTCGTACAAGAACAGTTCTAAATCGAAATCTGAATAAAATAAGCTATAATAAACTAATTTGTGAAAGTTGTAGAGGTTCAAGATTAATTGCAGTAAGAGGTTTAAAGGATATTTAAGACTTCTAATGCATTCTCACTTAGACAGAACCAAACTAAAAGATAATAGTTCAAAAGGTTTATTATAAGAGTCAGGAACAGGACCTTAAATTAATTAATTTCTGGAGAAAGATGAACAAAGACACATCTGCAACACAACACTAAAGAAGATGGATGGATAAATAATGAATTAAAATGAGTGACATTTGTTTTTGATTTGATGTTTATTCATTCATTTTAAAAGAACAATACAAGACAGTTTGAGGCCCTGTACACACGTAGCCTGGTGTTTGAAAAACGAATATTTGCGCAAAAAAAAACCATCTGTCCATACATGTTCGAATATTTAAAATGTTTGTCTACATGTCCCGTTTTATTTCACCAGAGAGCGTTGTAATGAATATGCTGAACCCATAGATGGCAGTGTAGTGCTGTCACAACCCTCCAACTGCCGCGACTTCCTGTTATTTATTTATTTATTTTCTTTAGTTTGTGTGGACAGACCGTGAGGTTGAACTACTATTAAATACCGTGTTGGAGTACAAAATTAATAAAACGCAGGAAAATGTCGACTGGGAATCATGTAGAGCAGGTAGGTTGACGTTTTAGTGCTTTTTTTAGAGCATTGTGTGACTGTCAGCGCCGCAGCAGCTGGAGGCGGTGGAGCAGAAAGCTCCGTTCTGAAAGTGCACACGCAGACTCGAAAGCGGAGAGTTCTCAAATCTTCACTTTGGCCGGAGTTTTGTTATTATTCGTTTATAGTTACATCAACCAGAGTTCACGTGTGGATCAAAGGCCAAACCGCATCATAAACTGTTCGGTTTTACTGATAAACGGCTACGTGTGTACAGGGCCTCAGATACAAGAATACAAGTAGGATAAAATGAAAGGAGCAGAAAGAAGATGAAATCTTATATCTGCCCCTTATTTCACAGTTTGTTCAACCAATGATAACCTTCAAGCAACATCACAAAATGAATAATTCTACTAAATTTTTCTAACTGTAATACACAAACACACTAAGCTACATCATAACTGTAATACACAAACTGTTAGGATCCAGCGTGGTGTGGGAGAGGGTGAGTCCAATTGGTGCAGACGGACACTCAGAGACACAAGGAAAAAGTCAAAAATACTTTAATAACAAAAACTCAAAAGATCAACTGTGGCTTAATACTAAAACTTTAACATGAAGAGTTGTACTCACAAAAACCAAGGAGCTGCAAAGACACGACACACCAGGGTAGGAAGATGAATGGCCCGACAAAGACATGCACACAAATGCAAACTTATATACACAGACTAATTACCTAAATCATACACACCTGAGACAACACACCTGAGACAACACACCTGAGACAGACAACATGCAAGACAAGGAGACAGACCACCAGAGGGAGCCACATTCTTACACAAACACACTAAGCTACATCATATATAGTTTTTGAGCAAGTCCTTTTTGACATTTTTCTTAAATGTATACATTGATTTTTCATTTTTAACATCACTCTCCAGAACATTCCACAATCGAACTCCCTGAATTGAGGTAGACCGTCCCTTTAAGCTGGTTCTGAATTGTGGTTTGATGAATATCTCTGTCCCTTTGAGATTGTAATAACTTTGTCTTTTTATAAAATTTCTTTGGATATTTAAAGGTAATGTGTTATTATGAGCCCTATACATAACTGATAAAATACTATATTCTACCAATTCCTGGAATTTCAATAAGTTTAGCTGAAGAAACAAGGTGTTTGATGGGTGACTGAAATGTTTTCTGGTGATTACTCTTACAGCTCTCTTTTGTAAAATAAAAACAGGCTTTGTAATTGTTTTGCACGCTTTTCCCCAAACCTCAATACAATAGATTAAATGTGGAACAATGATTGTGTTATACAACATATACAGAGCTTTATCAATTAAAAAATCCCTGACTTTATACAGTACTGCAATTGATCTAGCTATTTTTGTTTTAATGGAATTTACATGATGTTTCCATGTCAGTTTGTCATCAATGATAACACCCAGAAACTTCACTTCACTCACTTTACAGATCACAACATCTTCAATTTCAAATGGATCGTCAACAATTCTCTTTTTGTTACTGAATATCATGTAATTAGTTTTATCTAAATTCAAAGATAATTTGTTTAATTTAAACCAAGTTTGTATTTTTATAAATTCTGTTTTCATCATATCCAAAATCTGTTTTATGTCTTTACCCGAACAGAAAAATGTGGTGTCATCGGCAAAAAGAACACATTTAAGGAGTCCTGACACATTTACCAAGTCATTCACATATATTTTCATATACAGTATTTTGTTTCATATATTTTTGAAACAGTCTAAGATATGAGTGTATTTGTCTTTATTTTCTTTATGATTTTTTTCCTCAAAGAGGAAATAACACTGAAATGTTGTTGAATGAAGGTGAATAATGACATTCTGTCTTACTTTTGCTGATTTTATGATTTTACTCAGAAGAACTCACAGAGAGAGGGTTCTGTCTGAGGAGAGCTTTTGTTTTTTTTATTTATTTTAAACTGATAAAACCCAGGAGGATGCTGACATGCGCCCTTAAGGCCAGTGTCATGAGGGGCGTGAGATGACGCAGATGTTTCTGGCCTGATTGGACAACTGCCCTGGGCGGGGTTTCCACCACATGCATAAGCATCCTATCTTGCAGGAGAGGGTTATTGATAAGTGATAAAAACTGTGAACAGGGGGAAATGATGGAGATGTGACAGGTCATTGATGTTTTTCACTCACTGAAGTCAAATGTTCGAACTCATATTACCACGTGTTACCATGTGTGTGTGTTAGAGTTGTTTTGTCTGGATCAGAGCTGACCTCGCCTTTGATAACATATAAAGACGATGCTCTTTTAGGCTCTCAGTGAGCAGACTTGGGACAGAGCGGCATGTAACATCTCGATGCTTGTATTTTCAACACCGCTCCATCTTGCAATATTAAAACCTGGGATTAAGAAAATACCTACCTCTCCTGTGTGGCTATTTATTTAAAGAGCTATTACAAGGATAATAATAAATTATCCTAACAATACCAAACTACTTTATTCTCACAATTTATAGTCAAACATTGTTTTTATTCTTTACACACATCCTATCTTTCCATTAGTTACAAAGATTACCGTAAGCACCCACACAATCTTACAATTTTTGTGACTGAAACTCTGATTATCTCGTTATTTCAGCGCATTATCAAGTTTTAGATTGTCCCACAAGACCCAGGATAATTAGCTAGCCTAATCTTTGAATCATTAACAATTATTTTATAATCCCCAACAAACACTAAAATGATGTTTTATTAATGGAATAATTTAGATTTACAGTTGATCTGAGTTAAACGAACAAAAACCGCTTGTTTCTCGTTAACGGACTTGTTTAGAAATAAATAACTATTTTCCAACTGATAGCAAAGTGTCAGGGTTGATTTTAAAGCTGGCAGTCACTGCAGATAGTATAGCGATCTTTATTGACTTATGGCCTAGTTCATGCAGCTAACATATTATAGCAGTCTTTATTTGTTCTCTTTTCACACCTCTCACCAGCAGCAGAAGCAGGCTCAGGACAAGCAGCCATCTGCTTTGACCGGCTGCTTGTCCTGAGCCTGCTTCTGCTGCTGGTTTCTTCCTGTCAAAAGGAAGTTTTTCCTTTCCACTGTTGCCATTGTGCTTGCTCAGGATGGGAGACTGTGACAAAGTGAAGATTCAACGTGTCTGCTGCTTCCTTAGAGAACTTTCACTAATTGGCTTTTCTATGTGTGTGAACGTTTCCATGCAGTGCCGAGACCAATTTTGCGCTATAAGAATAAACAGAGTAATATTGTGTATGCTGTTCAGTGTCAGGAGGGCTGTGACCAATTCTACATCGAGAAAACTAAACAGCCACTGGACATAAAAGGATGGATCAGCACAGAAGATCAACATCATCAGGTCAGGACTCTGTGGTCTACACTCATCTCCAGGCCAGCGGTCACTCTTTCAGGGATGAAGATGTTCATCCTATTTTATAGGTAGCCAGCTACAAAGTAAAATATGGTGTGGTATTAGATGAAAGTCATACACAACTTACTCAAAGTGCTAATATATTTCACAAGATCTCATCTTATCATACAGGATGGTCATTAATGCAATCATGGTTTAAACTAAATATCATAACACCATATAGCTCTCAACATATGATTTTAGTTTAAAGGTCTAGCATGGACAGGATAGGTGCTCACAACAAAAACACTGTGATTTATTTTGTGTGCACAATGATTTAAGTGCAAACTGCAGTGTCCTTAAAGGAAAAAAAATAGGATGTTTTATTTAATGAGAAGGCCGGTTTTCCATCATAATTCAGCAAGAGGACCCTAATGCACCAGAAGCTATGACCCACTGGTCCTTGATACACAAAAACAGTGTATAAAATCCACTCCACAGTCACAACAAGCACTTAAACTAAAGAATCAGGTCCAACTCAGTTAAATGTGAATCAAAGGCAGCAGAGAAGAGGCAGGAGCCAGGCTGACAGAAGGAGGCTGCTCCTGCATCAAAGACAGACAAGAAGGAAGCCGATCGTGTTTATTGTTGGGGCCTTCTTCCAATACAAAGCAGAGACGGAGAAATCAAAACCTTTTCATGTAAAGAAAGGGGGTAAATGCTCAACAACCAGCAGTTTCTAAACAACATTTGATTTTGATTTCTTATTACGGTAAGTTACACGGACAAGTCTGAAGCACATCCCTCACTGCGCTGACGTGACAGCCGACGGCAGCGTTCTCTGTCTGGTTTTGTTTCGACGCCACGACCCTATAATCTAAGTCTGTCTTTGCTGTTTACAAATGGGATTAGACGTACGAGCTCGAGCGAAGAATCCGCTGGGCCAGAGGAACAACTGACTCACTTTGTACTGTATCAATCCAGGTCAGAGCGGGATGACAGCAGCTGAAATTCATTATTATTTCCCTGTCAGACTGCATCAGGCCTGCACAAGCTTGATACGTGCACGTTGTTGTTCTTGTTGTTTTTACACCAGCAGCTTTTTGGTGTGTGGCATGGTGAGGATGCTTTATCACATTGAATGTGTGCTGAAATTGCTGCTGGCCTGACACAGACATGAATATGCACTCACACACACACACACACAAACACACAACACACACACACACTGTATATTTGTTTATATGTCCTTCCTCCACACAACGTCTGATTGAGACAGTTGTTGAAGAAGAACAGAATCCTGTTAGGATGCGCTGCAAGCGTTGACATTTGCAGCCCAAAACAACATTTCCTCCCCGGATTGTTGTCACGTGGTTCACTGTGGCTGAAAAGTTGACTATTTTATTCCTTCTTTTTCTTGGTGAGAGTGTTGTACACAGATGGAAAAACATTTAAATTTAGCTGAAATCACTCAAAGGAGCAGAAAATACAGCTCAGGTTAAACATTCCATGAAGACATGCATATCGTCCGCCACTTTTTATACCAGGGTAATAAAATAAAATCAGTTTTTAATAAGAAATGATGGTGATATAGTTGTTTTAGTCAAATCTAAAACATGTTGCATGTATCTTGGATCTGTTAGCACTATAGGATCTGTTGTGTATCAATGATACTATCATTGATTTTACTTGATTTTATCACTTGTTTTTATTTGATCTTTGATTTTTGTTGCACTTTGTAGCACTTTGAGATTTTCGTTAATGAAAAGTGCGTTATAAATTGAATTCATTATTATTATTATTATTATAGTGCGTGACGCTCTAGCCTGGTTAAAACCAGACCCTTGTCCTTCACTTCGCTTCGGACTAGGGTCTGGACTTTCTCCATTGAGAAACGATTCTTGCTGGAGGCGTGGCCTCTGCTGATGGCTGCTCCCCCGTGGTCTGCTGAACTTGACTTCAGCTCCGCCTCCTGCTGAATTTTCTCTCGCTGCCGTTGCATATTCTGTGTTTATATGTTAATAAAAAAATAAATAAAACCATGGATCGCTGGTCCAACACACCAGAAGACCAGAAAATCTGATGGGACTCGGGCAGCAACGAACACGAGTTTAATTCTCTCGTGACAACCTGAAGCATCAGCGGAGGGAGAGGAGGAGGAGGGAGCGAGCGATAACTTGACTTTTGGCAAAAAAACAAAAGAAAACTCCAGATAAGGGATTAAGAAGGGGAAATTAATACATTTGTGTCACATATAAAACAGTCCTGCATCGCTTTGCATCGCTTTGAATGAGAACATGCGAATGCTCGTTGGCTGCGCGCTCCCCCGTGGTCTTCTGAACTTGACTTCAGCTCCGCCTCCTGCTGAATTTTCTCTCGCTGCCTTTGCATATTCTGTGTTTATATGTTAATAAAACGTTCTAATAAAATAAAATAAAACCATGGATCGCTGGTCCAACACACCAGAAGACCAGGAAATCTGATGGGACTCTTTAATTCTCTCGTGACAACCTCAGTCATTTCCTTGTTCATTTCACTCAGCGGAGGGAGAGGAGGAGGAGGAGGGAGCGAGCGATCACTTGACTTTTGGCAAAAAAACAAAAGAAAACTCCAGATAAGGGATTAAGAAGGGGAAATTAATACATTTGTGTCACATATAAAACAGTCCTGCATCGCTTTGCATCGCTTTGAATGAGAACATGCGAATGCTCGCTGGCTGCGCGCTGGGACAGGTGGGGGCGTGGGTTAGGGGCCAAAAACTCTGCCCCTTCTGTTCTCTGATTGGTCCGGTCAAAAATCGGCCGGAGAAATCGTTGTCTATGGGAGAAGTCCCAGACTGTGCAGTGAAGGGAAATGAGAATTGAGCGGAGCTGTGCAGGAAGGCGAGGGCCAGGCTAGTGACGCTCAGCTGCTAGCTAAAGTTTCCACAAACGTCTGTTTTTAATTTTGACTATTTTGTTGTTGAATTTTTCTTTCAAACTCAAAATGTTATTATTTTAATTGAGCTCATACCTTCAGCGTTTACAATATACCACCACATTTATCATTTACCATCCATCCATCCAGCCATCCAGCCATCCATCCATCCAGCTAGCATCTTCTGCTTGTTTTGAAGTTGGGTTGTTGGGGCAGCAGCTGGAACAGGGAGGTCCAGACATCTCTTTTCACTGTAGGATTCCCTGCCTCCTCCTCCAACAATCTCCATCAGCAGTTAATCACTTGATTAGCCACACCTGCACCTGCCATCTAGATCTGTACCTCCTGCTCTACTTAAACCACAACCAGACGTTCAGCCGATGCTTGAACATTGATTGCCTTGGGTAATACTGTGATAGCCTGTAGATTCCTAGTTTGACTCGTCTCCACTAACCTGTTTGCCTTTTGCTCATCTGTTCAGCTCCTGTTCCGTCCTGCTTGTCCACTCGTCTCCTAGGCTGCGGCTGGTTGCCAATCCTGCACACCAAACCCATAACTGAAAGACTTCACTCTGGAAATCTTCACCACTCTCCACCTTCGATCAGTACTTACCCCTTGGACCCTCCGTCTTCTCTGGATCTCGCCCTCCGTGAACCCATAGTCTGACGCCACCTGCAAACACATTCAACAGTAAGGACAACTACTACTTTCATCACAGTTGTTTTAAAAGGACCATCCAAATCTCAAGATATTCACTGCCTCTCCTCTTCTCTCTCCACAGCCAAACTCCAGATCCTGCACTGTAAATAAACTATCACTTTTGTACTTGCTTTTCCTCGTGTTCTTTGGTCTGCCATTTGGGGTCATATTTATCAAACACCATGTTGGAATGTTTGAGCCACCCAGACCCTCAAGGCCAGACCAAAGACAGCCAGAGGGACCTAGCCTGGTTAAAACCAGACCCTTGTCCTTTACTTTGCTTTGTACTAGGGTCTGGGACTTCTCTCATAGACAAGGATTTCTCCGGTAGATTTTTGACCGGACCAATCAGAGAACAGAAGGTGGAGTTTTGTTAGTTTAGCCTGGCGAGGTCCAGGCTATTCAGATAAATAGCTCAGAAACCACTCGGTGGATATTTTTTCTGCTACCAGTGTGTAATTATATGGCTCTAATTTACTGACTGTTGGCCTAGATTAAACATTTGAGATAAAATTCGATTTTTTATATTTATTTTCGTAGCGCACCCGAGGCTGTT
>JBBPBX010030202.1:18783-35342 GCA_038048925.1 Garcialebias charrua
CCTTTCTCGGCATCCCCTCTTGCAATGCTTCAGCCTGCTTCCTTCGCTGCTCCAGCCTGCACTGGATACGCTCTAGGGCTCCCCCGAAGAGTCTCGTCGGCTCAATCGGGTGGTGAAGGAAGGGGTAACGTTGACCTTCTGGCAGGTCCGTCAAAGTGAGCCACAGGTGGCACTGAGTGATGACCACCTCCGCCATGCATCTCCCTTGAGCTATAGCCGCGGTACCCAGCATGCAGAGCACAAAGTCAGTTGCCCTGCGAACCTCCTCCAGGATGTCAGTCGTCACCTTCTTGCTTGTGGTCACCTGGAGCTCCTGGAGCTACTCCACCAGATACACCTGCATCAAGGCCGAGGCGTTTAATGCACGGGCCGCGAGGCCCTGAGCTCTGTAACATTTGTCGAGCTGTGCAGCCGAGGCGTGGCAGGCTTTGCTGGGCAGAGTTGGTTTTGCGCCTGACGTCCTGGGGGCCAAATGAGCCGCCAACGTGTCCTCCATCTGTGGCACATTGGTGATTGCTGCTGCCTCTATTCCAGTGACGTCGAGGAACTGAGAAAGCGGCAGAATCATGGGAGCTCTGGGTTCGGCCCAGGTGCGAGTGAGCTCAGTGAGAAAATCAGGGAAAATCGGCTTCCTGTGTCTCATGGCCGACTGCTGCTTCGCGTAGAAGTAGGTGCCCGCCAACCTCGTAACCTGTTGGTGAGGTGGGGGTTCTGGCCAAGCAATCTGTAGCTTATCCGCCGCCCTGCGACACAATTCGAACAGAGCGGGGATGGATGCGTCCGTCTCCAGCAGAGATGCCGTCGGGTTCTGGGGGAATTCTTCATCTTCCCCTTCGTCCTCGTTGTCGGCCTCTTCGTCCGAAATCTCTCCCGAGGCTGTGAGCGAGTGTTCGTCCGCATTCATCAGGCCTTGTGTGTCGAACTCAGCTGTCGAGTCCCCGACGGGTGCCGCCATGTCCATACTGACCCCCATTCGACCTGTCCACTGTCCTCCAAATCAATGTTCTCAAGCTCTGGAGTGGGAGCGAGCGGTTCTATGAGGTCCGGGTCCTATGTTGGCGCGGCGCCGCCCATGGCCTTGGCCACAATGTCCACGTAACGCTTCCTCAAAGCTTCTGTCATCTGGCTGCAGTGCGGGCAGGAGTCGGGGGATTCCAGCGCTGTTTTAGCGTGCAACATCCCCAGGCAGACGGGACAGGCCTCGTGGGTGTCCGTCGCCGAGAGGGAGTAGCCGCAGCTGCTGGGGCAGGCACGGGAGCTGGGGCTCGCTGGCCTGCTGGTTCTTTTAGCGTTTTTCGCTTTTTGCTTCCCTTTCTCTGGCGCCGTGGCTGAGAAAGATGAGCTGGTTAGCCGTGCTAACGTTGTCCGAAGACGTCTCCTTCGTTGCGTCGCTTCCGCTGGCTAGCCCGCTACTCGTTAGCGGGGTAGCGATGTGAAGCAGTTAGCGCCGTCGAGCGAAGTCTGCGAAGAGAGAAGAAAAAACCTCAAGGTTAAATAAAAGATGCTGGACCAGCTTTCGCTAGCCCAGCCACACGCAGGAATTTTCTCTGTGCGCTCGGAGTAGGGAGCTAGCTGACCTCAGATCAAGCAATGTAGCACAGAGAAGTCCCATGAAGTTCAGGTATACGCGAGGTGAAGGGCTTAAAAGAGAAAGTAGGATGGGCGCACGTGTCTTTATACCAAGAGGGCGGGGCCTCAGTGATGATGCTGATGCCCACCTGCCGTAAAGGCGTGAATGTATTACTTCAGGTAAATCGCGCGGGGGTGCAATTCCCATAGTCAATATTTTGCACTGAGTGGACTGACTGAAAAGGGAACTCTTGGATCAGTGAAGGGGTGTTCCATCTTTTGTCAACAAAGTGAGCAAGTACTCCCGGGCTCTTGACAAAAATGCTTTTCTTTCCATCCAATTCCAAGATCCCATGGGAGCTTTGAATCCTTTAGCACAAGGATTGCATGCATTCATTGTATCAAACAGCCTGTCAATCATCTGTAAGAAATTGCAACATCTAAATCATTATTTGTAATGGCAACCTTGCAGGGTTTCAATAGGTATCAGATAGGTGAAATCAATACGTACTTTGCATTCACTGAATTTTGTTCTAAATATACAGATAATTATTTTATAAGTAATAACACGGTCTTATTACCAGAATGTTAATTAATTTTATAATGGATTAATAAAATAAGATATGCACAGTACAATCTGGGAGTGTGTACACAAAAACATTGTCCAAATGAGGTCCATGTTATTTTATTCATATACTCAAAGGTGGGCGCTAGACCGCTGGGGAGCGCTAAAGTGCTAATCCGCTTATAGCGGACCTAAGCAATCTGTTAGCTTTACAGCGGATTGACTAACTTTTATAATTCATAAGCGGATTTGCGCTATTTTTATTTAAAATGCAGTACCGCTAATAACTAATTATCTATCAGTAAAAATGAAAAAACTTATTTACGGGCTCTTAAATCATCCGGACGACTGCTAACAGACCATATCCTGTCAGCGCCGGATGTGGTCCGTGACAAAAAAGCATCCCCCTCAGTCTCTTGGCTAGAGAGTTAGCAGTTAGCAGCCAGTGTGTTACTCTGCAGCCTTATTGCTTGTTTTCGAAGAGTCAGACGAAGAGTTTTTAACATGGAGGTGAACTTATGGATGTTTCTCAGTGGCCTACGCGACGCGTCTGGATTTTAAAAAGTAGTTCGCCATTTGCCCTCTCTTCAAAATGGCGGTGGCCACAGAAGCTAAGCACTTTCCAAGAAAACACGGTAAAACAATTATTTCTTTGCTGAGAAAAATAAATTTCATAGCTGACGTTATAGCACAAGTTCTGAGCTTGAGAGTTTCACGAAATGGTCAAATCTGCTGGATTAAAAAAGTTGTTTGCCATTAGCACTGTTCAAAATGGCGTCCACGACAGCCACATAAAGGACTTTCCAAGAAAACACGGTAAAAACAATTGTTTCTTTGCTGAGAAAAAATATATTTCATAGCTGACGTTATAGCACAAGTTGTTCTGAGCTTAAGAGTTTCACAAAATGGTCAAATCTGCTGGATTTAAAAAAGTAGTTCGCCATTGGCACTGTTCAAAATGGCGTCCGCGACAGCCACAAAAGTTAAGAACATGAGCACCTGTGGAGGAAGTGGACGCGGGCACACCTTGGCTGCCGCTGCTCCTCGTACTTTTTGCTTTTTGAAGCCTTTTTCATTACTTTCTGCTGTTTTTTTTTCCGAGCCTTGTTGGACATTTCTACCTTTCTCGATTGCAGAGTGCGACAGGCGTAAGCCTGTGTACAGCACCTGTGTGAATCGGACGCGGACATTTCTACCTTTCTGTGATTAAGTTTTGTGTTTTAGTTAGTTAGTTTTAGAGCAACTGTCTTTTCTGACTGCGTTGTGGATCTGCAAACATTATAAGTTGCCGGTCAAAGCAGATGACCGCTTGTCCTGAGCCTGGTTCTGCTAGAGGTTTCTTCCTTCTAAAAGGGAGTTTTTCCTTTCCACTGATGCCATTGTGCTTGCTCAGGATGGGAGATCGTGGCGAAGCCAAGATTTGACTTGTTTGCTGGAGTCATTAGATAGAAAACTTTCCTAGTCTAACCGTCCGTCCATCCATCCATCCATCTTCTTCCGCTTATCCGGGGTCGGGTCGCGGGGGTAGCAGCCTAAGTAGGGAGGCCCAGACTTCCCTCTCCCCAGCCACTTGGAGCAGCTCCTCTGGGGGAATCCCAAGGCGTTCCCAGGCCAGCCGAGAAACATAGTCCCTCCAGCGTGTCCTGGGTCTTCCTCTGGGTCTCCTCCCGGTGGGACATGCCCGGAACACCTCACCAGGGAGGCGTCCAGGAGGCATCCTAACCAGATGCCCGAGCCACCTCAACTGGCTCCTCTCGATGTGGAGAAGCAGCGGCTCTACTCCGAGTCCCTCCCGGATGACTGAGCTTCTCACCCTATCTCTAAGGGAGAGTCCAGCCACCCTGCGGAGAAAACTCATTTCAGCCGCTTGTATCCGAGATCTTGTTCTTTCGGTCATAACCCAAAGCTCATGACCATAGATGAGGGTGGGAACGTAGATCGATCGGTAAATTGAGAGCTTTGCCTTTTGACTCAGCTCTCTCTTCACCACGACAGACCGGTACAGCGCCCGCTTCACTGCGGACGCTGCACCTATCCGCCTATCGATCTCACGCTCCAGTTTTCCCTCATTCGTGAACAAGATCCCGAGATACTTAAACTCCTCCACTTGGGGCAGGACCTCCTCCCCGACCCGGAGAGGGCATGCTACCCTTTTCCGGCTCAAGACCATGGCCTCGGATTTGGAGGAACTGATCCTCATCCCGGCCGCATCACACTCGGCTGCAAACCGCTCCAGTGAAAGTTGTAAATCACGAACTGATGAAGCCAGTAGGACCACATCATCTGCAAAAAACAGAGAAGCGATTCTAAGGTCACCAAAACGGATCCTCTCAACACCTTGGCTGCGCCTAGAAATTCTGTCCATAAAAGTTATGAACAGAATCGGTGACAAAGGGCAACCTTGGCGGAGTCCAACTCTCACCGGAAACGAGCCTGACTTACTGCCGGCAATGCGGACCAAGCTCTGACACCGGTCGTACAGGGACCTAACAGCCCTTATCAAAGGGCCTGGTACCCCATACTCCCGGAGTACCCCCCACAGAACCCCCCGAGGGACGCGGTCGAATGCCTTCTCCAAGTCCACAAAGCACATGTAAACTGGTTGGGCAAACTCCCACGCACCCTCCAGGACCCTGTTGAGGGTGTAGAGCTGGTCCAGTGTTCCACGACCAGCACGAAAACCACACTGCTCCTCCTGAATCCGAGGTTCGACTATCCGACGGACCCTCCTCTCCAGAACCCCTGAATAGACCTTACCAGGGAGGCTTAAGAGTGTGATCCCCCTATAGTTGGAACACACCCTACGGTCCCCCTTTTTGAATAGGGGAACCACCACCCCAGTCTGCCAATCCAAGGGAACTGCCCCCGATGTCCACGCGATATTGCAGAGTCGCGTAAGCCAACACAACCCTACAACATCCAGAGCCCTAAGGAACTCCGGGCGAATCTCATCCACCCCCGGAGCCTTGCCACCGCGGAGCTTTTTAACCACCTCGGCGACCTCAGCACCAGAGATCGGAGAACCCGACCCAAAGTCCCCAGGCTCCGCTTCCTCAGTGGAAGACGTGCCAGTAGGATTGAGGAGGTCTTCGAAGTATTCCGCCCACCGACTCACAACATCCCGAGTTGAGGTCAGCAGCACGCCACCCCCACCATAAATGGTGTTGGTCGTACCTCTTTCCCCCCCTGAGACGCCGGATGGTGGACCAGAATCGCCTCGAAGCCGTACGGAAGTCATTCTCCATGGCCTCTCCGAACTCCTCCCACGCCCGAGTTTTTGCCTCAGCAACCACCCGAGCCGCATGCCGCTTGGACTGCCGGTACCTATCAGCTGCTTCCGGGGTCCCACAAGCCAAAAAGGCCCAATAGGACTCCTTCTTCAGCCTGACAGCATCCCTCACTGCCGGTGTCCACCACCGGGTTCGAGGGTTGCCACCACGACAGGCACCAACAACCTTGCGGCCACAGCTCCGATAAGCTGCCTCGACAATAGAGGCGCGGAACACGGCCCACTCGGACTCCATGTCCCCCGCCTCCCTCGGAACGTGTTCAAAGCTCTCCCGGAGGTGGGAGTTAAAGCTCCGTCTTACGGGAGACTCTGCCAGACGTTCCCAGCAGACCCTCACAATACGTTTGGGTCTGCCAGGTCTGACCGGCATCCTCCCCCACCATCGGAGCCAACTCACCACCAGGTAGTGGTCAGTTGACAGCTCCGCCCCTCTCTTCACCCGAGTGTCCAAGACATGCGGCCGCAGATCAGATGAGACGACAACAAAGTCGATCATCGAACTGCGACCTAGGGTGTCCTGGTGCCAAGAGCACATATGGACACCCTTATGCTTAAACATGGTGTTCGTTATGGACAATCCATGACGAGCACAGAAGTCCAATAACAGAACACCACTCTGGTTCAGATCAGGGGGGCCGTTCCTCCCAACCACACCCCTCCAGGTCTCACTGTCATTGCCCACGTGAGCGTTGAAGTCCCCCAGTAGAACAAGGGAGTCCCCAGGAGGCGCACTCTCCAATACCCCCTCCAAGGACTCCAAAAAGGGTGGGTAGTCTGAGCTGCCGTTTGGTGCATAGGCACAAACAACAGTCAGAGCCCGTCCCCCCACACGTAGGCGAAGGGAGGCTACCCTCTCGTTCACCGGGGTGAACCCCAACGTACAGGCACCAAGATGGGGGGCAACCAGTATGCCCACTCCTGCTCGGCGCCTCTCACCAGGGGCAACTCCAGAGTGGAAGAGTGTCCAACCCCTCTCAAGGAAACTGGTTCCAGAGCCAGAGCCATGCGTTGAGGTGAGTCCGACTATTTCTAGTCGGAACCTCTCAACCTCACACACTAGCTCAGGCTCCTTCCCCACCAGAGAGGTGACATTCCATGTCCCAATGGCCAGCTTCTGTAGCCGAGGATCAGACCGCCAGGGTCCCCGCCCTCGGCCGCCACCCATCTCACATTGCACCCGACCCCTTTGGCCCCTCCCACAGGTGGTGAGCCCATGGGAAGGGGGACCCACGTCTCCTCTTCGGGCTGTGCCCGGCCGGGCTCCATGGGTAAAAGCCCAAGCAAAATGATAAATCAATTTAATTTTGATTTTAAAGTGATTTTAAACTTTGCGCCATGTTTATTCACAGGAAATCTGATTACACGCGAATGCAACATCTGTGACGTAGGAATGAGAAGCTCAGTTTGTGGCTGCAATGATAACTCATATTCATTCTCTGCCAGATCACCTTTTTTTGTATAACTTGAAAAATGCTGTCACGTTGGGTCGCATTTGGGTGTTCTAATATCATCAGTGAACAAGTGAGCCTTTTCACTTTCCCAAAATGAAATACTTCGTCAAGACTGGAGTAAACAAACAAAGCTGTCCCCCTCGGAGCCCCCCTCTCACTCCACCCGAGAGCCCCCCTCGCTCCACCCGAACGGTAAGGCAGAACCTGCTGTTTCTTGTTCAACCCCCTGAACTAACTTCGGCTTCCCAAACTGAAGACAAATAGCTCAAATCTTCACTTAGATTGCTAAATTCGTCGTTTTATTTATTGTCCGCCATGAATATGTAAAAGGGGTGTTCTAAAGACGTTCTCCCTCCTACGTCACAGATGTTGCATTCACGTGTAATCGGATTTCACATGAATAAACATGGCGCTAAGTTTAAAATCACTTTTAAATCAAAGTTAAATTGATTTATCATTTTGCTTGTACAGTACATAGAACGAACATAGTTGAATGATACAACATATATATGTTGAGAAATGTTATGCATACCAGTAGTTCAAACATCATGTCAGTGGACCTTTAATGTAAAATGTAGTGGAGTAAAAGTCAAAAGTAACCATGTTTAACTCTACTTAAGTAAAGTACAGATACAGTACATGAAAAATGTACTTAAGTACAGTAACAAAGTACTTGTACTTAGCTGCATCCCACCACTGGTTGTTTGTTCAGTAGTTCAAGCTCGAAACAAAGTTTTCACGACCAATTTGGCTTATGTAATATTTCCATCCCAGCTGGGGTCATGACTGATAACAAAGAGAAATATTCTCAGTGTTGTTCGTCGGAAAGAGAAGTGAGTTCTGCGTGAAGAAAACGTTACTAAAAAACACCAATACATTTATCACGCTTCTCGTTGGAGCTGAAAATCTGCCTTGAATCCAAATAGAAAATAATTTGTGCTGCATTCGACATTCCTTCTGTAAATGACAGATTATGTCAAATGAAAAGCAAACGTCCGGTAATTGTGCTCCACCGTACACTCACATCTGTTTGTGTTTGTCTTGTCAGGCTTGTTCACTGAGACACCCAAACTAAAGCAGCTGTGGAACCAGGCAATTTGCTGATGAGAGGTGAGGGGGGCTGGGGGGTCGTCTGTAGTTAGAGGAGAAGGGGGCCACCCTGATGAAGCTGACTGGAACATGAAGAGAGACTGTAATTGGCTCTCTGCGTGGAGGAGAGTTTCATGGTGTGTCACTTGTCCAAAACCTTCCTCTCCTCACCTGACCTCTCCTGCCCACTCCCTTCCTTTATTCCTCCTCTTCTTCTAAAAGCTGTGATGGGTCACCGGTCAGGATTAATGACTGCTCTGATTCTTTTGTGAGATTTAGCTTCTGTGAGAGAAAATCAACAATCCTGACTGACTGCAGAAAGACGAAAGGTAGACAGTAATGTGTGTCTGTCTGTAAGCAAAATATCTCATGAACCAATGGACAGGTTTTATTGAAACTTTCAGAAGGTAATTAAAGAGTGTAAATTTACACAATTTTTTTTATTTTGAAAGTCAGTCTAATTACATATGGTTGCTTCAGCCGGCTGATTTTGGAAAACACAAAAATTGATATAAATTTTACATATTAGCTGGAATTTGGTGTGATAGTAACTGAGACAGATCCCAAACACTGTTCTAATGACTACACATCGCACTGAAGCTTTGCCTAAAATATCAGCAATAACTCGTAGAGCCAACCCTGCCTGTCCGTTAGCGAAATATCTCATGAACACTGGGCAGACCTTAATGATTCTTCAATTAGTGGAACTAAATTCACAGCTGATTAGCTTTTGGAGTTGATTTAAAGATGGCCAGCACAGCTAATAAACTTGAGCAAACACAAAAATTGTTACGATTCAGTCAGTTTTAAACATTTTGAACTCAAATTTGGAGTGGAAGTAGCTGAAACACCTTCACATCACTTAGCCTGAGCATAAATACATTGCATCATATTTGATGAAATCTTATAAGATAAAATAGGACTTTATTGATCCTGAAAGAAATCCCGAGTTTCATTGCAAAGGAACATACACAAGGAATCACACAAGATGTATAAAAAAAATATATAAAAATATAACAGCGAATATAAAAACCAACAGAGAAAATAAAAATACCAACAATTACTGTATTTTCTGCCGTACCCGTTGCACCACCCATCAGTCCATGTCTAAAAAAGTGGAAAATTCCATAAATACGTCACTGTCGTATATGTTGCATCTATTATGTGTCACAGTTGACGCGTCGCATTTGTTACGCATCACCGCTGACAACCTGGAAATGTGGGCCGGTGTTGTACCAAAAATTGAGCAGAGGGAGGAAAAAAGGAAGGACGAATGCTGCTTGTTTCTGCAAATTTTAACAACAACAACAAATGCCTAAAAACAAGTACTGTACATGTATTTGTTTGCTCTAAATTATAGTAAAGGTGTGTGTCAGTCTAACTTTTGCTTAATAAAAGAACTTTAACGGTCAAATAAGCTGCAATTTGCCGGGGCAGTGTTAACAGTTGCTTAAAGCAGCGAGCACAATGATGACGGAAGGCTGTGGCAAGCTGATTGGGTCATTAATAGCTGGTCAAGATTCTCAGTCATCCAGGACATGGTAAATTCAAAAAAGTTCAAGACAAAAACAATAAAGTTTAATAAATAAAGTCCAGTTGTTTTTGTCTTGAACTTTTTTTGAATTTGTCATTATAGCCATGTTTACCTGTTACATGATACAACGGCATGCCATACTATTACTACTACTCTGCTGCCATCTAGTGGCTAAAAAATTGTGCTTTTCTTTCTTTTTTTTCTCCAGTCAGATGAATGAAAACTGAAAGTTATGCTCCATAACTCATGTTCCCTGAAGGAAGGGAACGAGGTGCAACATACTTGCTATGGGAATTGCGCCCCCGCGCGATTACCTGAAGGAATACACTCACGCCTTTACGGCAGGGGGTCACTGCCGCACCAGAGGCTCCGCCCTCTGGGTATTTAGGTGGTGAGCGCCCCTCCATCTTCCTCAACAATTGCACTTCACTGAGCTTTCAGCATTGAAAAGGGCCAGTTATGTTGCACCTAGTTCCCTTCCTTCAGGGAACATGAGTTATGGTGCATAACTTTCAGTTCCCTTTCAGTCATGTTCTCTCGGTGCAACATACTTGCTATGGGAACGTAATCCATTCACGCCCTTGAAATGCTCAGCAAAGTGTATGTGAGAGCATCCGTCTTAAGACAGGCATCTCCCAGCTGCTTTCTGTAGAAAGCATATGCTAAGAGGAGAAAAAATGCCACATGTAAACAACAACATGATGTCTCCACTGGGCATAAATATGGCAAATGCGGATGTAGAGAACCCAGGCTGAGCACAGGGTAACCCCGCAGGCCTTTGTAAATTTCTTTGAGTTTTATTTTATTTTTATTTATTTTTTTGGGACAAAGCAACCGAAGCCCTAGGCTCTCAGCCAGACCCCTTCAAAGGCCAGGCTTAAAGTTGCCACAACTCTGGACGTGGGTGAAAGAGTTGACCATGCACCTGAGTCAGGAGGTCCCTATGAGAAGGAAAATGCCATGGTGTCCCAGATAGCATTGAAATCAGCTCTGGAAACCATGTTTTCTGCGGCCAGTTGGGGGCTATAAGGATCAAAGAAAGAGCTCCCTTACGTACCCGTTCCAGTGTCGCCCCGATCAGAGGGACAGGTGGAAATGCACAGTAAAGTACCCCTACTGGCCATTCATGTGCCAGAGCATCCATACCCAATGGGGCATCCGCTTCCTTCAAGGAGAAGTAAAGGTCACAGTGTGAGCTAGCCCTGCAGGCGAACAGGTCTACAGAGGCCTTCCCGAATCGTGACCATACCTGTCCCACAATCCGTGGGTTCAGGCTCCATTCTGACGCCAGCAGAGGGCCTCTAGAGAGGGCGTCTGCTCCGTAATTTAGTTCACCAGGGACATGAGTTGCCGTGAGAGACAGGATCCTTGGAGCACACCATGTGAGCATCCTCTGTGTCAGCTGGAAGAGGGCCTGGGACCTCGTCCCTCCTTCTCTGTTGATAAAGGACACTGTGGTCCTATTATCTGATTTCACCAGGACGTGCTGTACAGCAATCAGACCATTGTGGAAGAAGAATTTTAATGACAGGAATACAGCCAACAATTCCAGGAAGTTGATGTGTAATCTTGCTTCCTGTTCATTCCAAAGGCCGCAGGCATTCTGATTTCTACAGGTTGCACCCCATCCTGTTTTTGAGGCATCCGTCGTGACTACCACACAAGATGACACCCTCCCCAGTGAGACCCCATCCGTAAAAATGGACACGTTTCTCTAAGGTTCCAGAGCCTCTAGGCACTCTGAATTTATCCTAACCATCCCTTTTTGTTCATGTCGGTTAGGCTGTATCCGTTGGTTCAGCCATAGCTGCATGGGCCGCATTTTCAGTAATGCGTGTGGCACACAGGGAGTGGCTGCTACCAACAGGCCTAGAAGGCGGTGGCAGGTTTTTACAGAGACCCGATGGTCTAGTTTAAATTTGTTCAGGCAGGAGCGAATGGAGGAAACTCGTTCCTTTGAGAGGCATGCTCTGTACTGGATGGAGTTGATTTGTACTCCCAGAAATACGGTAACCCGTGATGGAGTTAAATTGCTCTTTTGCAGGTTTATAACAAACCCAAGAGACTCCAGGTGAGAAATCACCTCATAAGAGTGTGACTAGGCCTGCTTTCTGCTTTCAGCCAGAATCAGCAGGTCATCCAGGTAGTTCATGATCCTAAGTCCTTGATTCCTGAGAGGGGTCAGAGCTGCATCCAGACACTTTGTAAATGTGCGTGGAGCAGTCTTTAAACCAAAGGGTAAAGCTTTGAATTCATAAGCGATTCCCTCAAAAGCAAAACGGAGGAATTTTCTGTGTTTCCTCCAAATGCCTATATGGAAATAGCCATCTCTTAAGTCTACTGTACATGCGTAGTCTCCAGGTCGCACAGACTGGAGAACTTGTCGCAGTGTAAACATCTTGAACTTAAATGTTTTAATCCTTTTGTTGAGAATCCTAAGATCCAGAATTGGCCTCAGAGAATGATCCTTTTTGGGCACCAGGAAGTACTTGCTGTAGTGGCTGGAGAGCAGCTTGTATCCAGGGACCAAACTGATTACTCCTTTTCACAGCATGGTCGAAATTTCCTCCCTTAGTACGTGTACGCGTGCAGGGTTGATCTCAGATTGTAGCACCCCTGTGAAACGGGGTGGTCTCTTAGAGAATTGTAATTTGAGTCCATGATGAGTTGTTGTCATGACCCAATCATTTGGCAGGCATGCCTCCCAGGCCTGCGCATGCGTGCTGAGGCTGGATGGCATGTTGTGTTGCAGCCCGTTACGCTTGAGAGTCAGAGGGGTGACCTTTGACCCCTCTGGCTCTCCCCCAGACAGGCTGGTTAGCCCGACAGGAGATACCGCAAGATCTAGCTCACGTGTCTCGTTGCGGTTCATAGTTCGACCACATGGTTGGTTTATAAAAATGGGGCTCGAGTCAAGAACCAGGGCAGGCTGTGCTGTGGTACTTTTATTTTTATACATGTTTGAAACAGTGTTTATTTTGTTTACACATGCAATGGTCGAGTCACGTTTGGTGCTCACACATATGCCGCTCACTCCTTGTCTTTTACAAGGGGAGACTGGGCCCAATGGATCAGGTACCCGTACCACGTGGGCAGATACACCTGTAAGATTGTCGGTTCATCCTGTTTCATCAGGTCTGAACCTGCTTTTCGCCTGGGGAGACTGACGAGATCTTCGTCTGTCCCTGGAAAGTTCCACCGCCACATGCAGGTTTTTTTCGTGGGGGGCCATTTGTGTTCTCCTTACAGGGGGCAAAGTTCTTCCTTGGCAACCCCTCACGGAGGGCTTCCGCCTGTTTACGTCTCCGATCCAGTTTGGTCTGGACACGTTCCAGAGCTCCCCAAAACAGCCCTGTCGAGTCGATCGGGTGCTGGAGGAAAGTTGACTTCTGGTTTTCCGGGAGGTCCGATAAGGTCAGCCAAAGATGGCGCTGGGCGACAACCATTTCCGCCATCGCCTTGCCTTGGGAGATGGCTATTGTCCCCATCAAGCGGAGCACGAGGTCCGAGGCACGGCGGGCCTCCTCCACGGCTTCCGTTGCGGCCTGTTCGTCTTTTGCTACCTGGACGTGCTGCAGCTTTTCCGCCAGGTACGCCTGCACCAAGGTTGATGCGTTCATTGCGCGAGCCGCGAGGCCCTGAGCCTTGTAGCACTTTCCGAGTTGTTTCTCCGAAGTGCGGCAGGCCCTGCTGGGTAGCGTAGGTTTCATCCCCGAGGCGGCGGGAGCTAGGTGAGCCACCAGAGTCTCCTCAATGGGGGGTGTTCTGTCGAGAACTACTGCTTCCATTCCCGCCACGCCGAGGAGCCGGGACAATGGGAGCATGATAGAAGCTCCGGGATCCACCCAGGAGCGTTTCAGCTCCGTGAGGAAGTCCGGAAAGATGGGCATCTTTTGCAACGTTGTTGGTTGCTTCACGTGGAAGTAGCTTCCCGCTAGCCTCGTAGCCTGCTGGCGAGGCGTCGGGTCCGGCCACGTGATTTGCAGAGCATCCGCTACCCTACGACACAAGTCGAACAGGGCCGGTACCGACAGGTCCGGTTCCGGGAGAGTGTGCGCCAGGTTCTGGGAGGAACTCACGATTTCTCCCTTGTCACCAAATTCGGCGTCTAGGTCGGACATGTCAGACGTCGAGTGCTCGGCGGCACCTGAGGAGTCTGACATTTCGTCCTCTCCGACTCGTTCGCTGCATTCCAGGTCCACGCTATCGGGTTCTGGAGCAGGGGGAAGCCGACGTGCGGCCTTGAGCGCCGCGCTTCTAGCCATGGATTTGGCCAACGCGACAACTCGTCGTCTCCTCATTGCAGCCGACATTCGACGGCAGTGAGAGCAAAAGTCGGGGAATTCCAGCGCCTTCCTTGCATGCAGAATCCCCAGGCAGACAGGACTAGGGATGGGAATTGATAAGAAATTATCAATATCAATTCCTTTATCGATGTCATTTATCGATTCAATTCCTTATCAATTCTGTTATCAATTCTCATTTGGGTAATAAAATATAGTAAACCATTTGTGTTCATAAAGAATTTAATGATCTTTCACCAAAACCAAAAATATATGTAGTATTCCTATTTGATGAAGTTTTATTGTTTATTAGGAATTTCCTAGCCTGGTTAAAACCAGACCCTGTCCTTCACTTCGCTTCAGACTAGGGTCTGGGACCTCTCCATTTTAAAACGATTCTTGCTGGAGGCGTTGCCTCTGCTGAGGAACAAAACCATTGGATATTTTGAACAGGGAAAGCATTCTGCTCCCTCCCCTCAGAGCCATGTATGGCTGCTCCCCGTGCTCTGGTGAACTTGACAACTGCTCCGCCTCCTGCAGCTTTTCTCTTGCTGCCGGCTGCCGCGCTGCAAATTCTGTGTTTATATGTTAATAAAACTTTTTAATAAAATACAATAAAACCATGGATCGCTGGTCCAGCTCACCAGAAGACCAGAAAATCTGATGGGACTCGGGCAGCAACGTAAAACCCGAGTTTAATTCTCGTGACAACCTCAGCCATTTCCTTGTTCATTTCAGCGGAGGGAGAGAAGGAGGAGGGAGCGAGCGATCACTTGACTTTTGGCCCAAAAAACAAAAGAAAACTCCAGATAAGGGATTAAGAAGGGGAAATTAATAAATTTGTGTCACATATAAAACAGTCCTGCATCGCTTTGCATCGCTTTGAATGAGAACATGCCGGTGCTCGCTGACTGCGCGCTGGCAGAGCCCTTTTATAGGGCTCTGCGCGCTGGGACAGGTGGGGGCGTGGGTTAGGGTCCAAAACTCCGTCCCTTCTGTTCTCTGATTGGTCCGAACAAAAATCTACCGGAGAAATGGTTGTTAATGGGAGAAGTCCCAGACTGTGCAGTGAAGGGAAATGAGAATTGAGCGGAGCTGTGCAGGAAGGCGAGGGCCAGGCTAGGAATTTCCTAATAAACAATAAAACTTCATCAAAACAAACTAGTAATTTTTGTTCAGAAAAATTAACATATCTGCTTTCACACTTATTTAGTGTGTAATTCAAATACCTCTGCTGTTGTTGCTGCGGCTGCCTGAGTGTTTTCTGCCACAGCAGCTGCCCTGATCCTGTCCCAGATGTTATTCTCATCATCAATCAACATGGATTTAAATCTGGGGTCGATAACAGTCGCTTCTTCAAGGAACGCTTGGATACAGTCATCCTGAAATTTAAAATGGAGGAAAACAAAATTTAGGGAAAGGGAAGATAGTTTACTAAGTTTGGTGTAAATTATTACTAGTCATTATTTAACAAATTTACTTTGTAACGTTTGGAAAGATCATTCCAGATGTTTTCTTTAATACTCCTGCTGAAAGCAGAGTCATCTGCCTGCACGGTGTAATGTTTTTCCAGCTTCTGGAGGATGGGAAGTATCTGGCCACAGGTCGGAATAGAAACAGAAACAGAACTGAACTTGTTAAACTGACAACTTACAATTTGATATTTATCATTTAAATATTTTCTTACCGAAATTCACGTGCTTCCACTGTTGTAAAAGGGTGCAAACCTTTCACCACAAATCTGGTAACAGATCGATGACATTCGTTTGTTCTTGCCTCAGTCATTTCATTTTATTTCTCCCTGCTTCCATGAAAGGAGAAGCTAACGTTGGTGTGCTAGCTCCACTCGTGCTAACACTACTAGACTCAGACCCAGCCAGACTCCGGCAATCCTCGTCAACTAAATGTTACAGGAGAGGGAGATTATTTATAAAATACAGTGGAAGCAGTATAGCTAAAAGGTAACAAGTGAAAGAATTTGACGTTACCTGCTGTAACAACGGAGGTGGACACTTTCTCTCCACTTCTCCTCCAAGCCAGTTTCCATCAGGAACCGTGGCACCTACTCCAGCTTTAAAAATTCTCTGAAACTTTGGCTGAAAACTAATCAGAAGTGCACTCATGTGTAGATTACTTTGTCTATTTTCTTATGGCATCATATTTTTATTGTAATTTTATGTTGTGTTATGAGCTATATAGGTGATGTTTGTATTTTTCTCCGCTCTTTTGTTTTATGGGACGTTTCTTATTCTTACCTGCCTTAGGACAACGGATGCAAATTAGCTATTGTGCTAACTCCGGCATATTTACATTGATGCTTACTGCTGTCATGTTGATTAATATGCATTGTCCTAACTTAAATTAAAAAAAAATATATATATATATATTTTTAAAGCAGTGTGTTAAAAACGGTACATTTCTTCAAAGTCACCGCATGCTGAGTGGCCAAATGCTTCTGCATGTTCGACGTATTTCCTCCCTTTATCATAATGGGTGTGTTGCATGCGTTACAAGTAGCCCTGGTCTCATCTTTTTTCATGAAATGAAGCCAAACGCTTGAGCGCTTCCTCCGCGACGCCATTTTGAACACCATAGATATCATATATAGACACCACCACGCCACCACCACTCGGGCGCGGCGCATGTCTGTGATGTCAGCGCTTAAATACGTCACCACCATGAGTCTGCAGAACCGATAAGCTGAATCGTTAAGACAAGCATCCTACAATTCCATGGAATTGGACTATTAAGAACCGGTTCTCTAACAGAACCGGTTCTC
>JBBPBX010030203.1:8415-35342 GCA_038048925.1 Garcialebias charrua
ACTGGTAATTACAGGTCCAAACCCAGAAAATCCCTCGAGACTTTTAATGAGTTATTAATGGTCGGAGACGCGTGTCTGAATAAGGGTTAGAAGATCAAAGCTGAGGTGGTGTTTGTCCTCTTGGCCGTAAACGAACATTTAAACCCTGTTTCTGCTGCATTCTTCTGAATTACGCCAAAAATACACTACATGCGTTCCGGCTCCGCCCCACTCCGGTCCGACCTCCTCAGCAAATACGCACCCATTATAATCAATGACAGAATTTACACTGGCTCCGCACGGTGGCGGCGAGCGGACGGCAGTCCGTCAAAATTAGAAATTTTTCTATTTCTGCCGGACGCCGGAGCTGTGCCGGAGTCAACTTTTGAAGATTACGTCGCACCAACAGGAAAAGGAACGAGCACAACTTCCGTATTTACAAAATAAAATCACCACGGGCGGACTAATCCTAGCTCTATACGGATTTATTTGTACAAAAATGCTGTCAAACTATCATTTATGACTACGCCTACAAACGCAATACAATAAATAAATAAATAAATAAAGTATTTTATTCTGAAATGTAATACATCACTTCCTGTTGCTCAAACCATGTCCTGTCGCTCATTTACGAGAGAAGATCAAGGCAGCAGTCTCTACTGTTGTTCTCCTTCTTCCACCGAATGAATTGTTTTGTTCTGACTTCATTATTTATCACTTGATTTATCGCGCGATCTCGCAATTCCCGCGCATGCGTCTCGGAGCAGCGCATCCATGCGGACCTGAGCTGAGCGGAGGAAGTGTAAACTGGACTCGCTCAGCTGCGACCTGCGGAGCGGGGCGGAGCCGGACCGCATGTAGTGTATTTTTGGTGTTACTGAGACATGCAGCTCTGACTCACGTCTGCTTTATGATCTCACCTGTTTGGGTTGTCAGTCGCACGTCCACTGAATGCAGCGGCTACATGAACGTCCATTGGAGTGATGGATCACTTCCTGGCAGTAAAGTCCCATCTGAAGTCTTAACTGAACTTTTTACCGTTTTCAGGACCGGTCAGCTCGCAGTGAAATGGCCGCGTGCGGCTGGTGAAAATATGGCAGGCCATGTTATCATATAATTGGATCGCGACTGATCCTGACCCAATTAAAAGCCTAACACCAACTCGGCCCACCCATCCAGCACATTATCATGGCCGGGCTCGCCCTGAATTTGGGTCGGGTGGGGCCAGGCTTAGGGCTCGGGTTAGAAATGACAACTCTACCTTACGTGGTTTACTCCAAAACTACCGTACTTTCTGCCGCACACGTTGCACCACCATATAAGTTGCATCTGTCCAAATATGTCTAATAAAGTGGGAAAAAACATAAATACGTCACTTCGCTGTATACCGGTAAGTCATATCTATTGTGTGTCAACGCTGACGCGTCACATTTGTTATACGTTGTCACTGATAACCCGGAAATGTAGGCCGGTGTTGTGCCAAAAATCGATTGGCCTCCAAATTGCAGCCGCAGGAGTGTGCATGGGAGGACTTTAACAAGAATTTTACAAGATTAACACTTAAAAACAATTATTTGTTTGCTAGAAATTATAGCAGTTTAACGTTTTGAAATTTTTCTTAATAAATGCTCTTGGACGCTCAAATCAGCAGCATTTCTAAAGCCGATTCACAGCTCCTGGAGCGTGCAGAGGGAGGACTCGCTGTGCATTTCTTCAAAATTTACCAAGATAACCAACTAAAAACAATTATTTGTTCGACATTATAGTAAAGGTGTGTTTCAGTTGAACTTTTACTTAATAAATAATAATAATAATAATAATGTCCTTTTCTGTCATCTGTGTACGTTTCCCATACACAGACGAAATTCGTCTCTGCATTTAACCCAACCACCACCAGGTGGTGCAGTGAGCAACCATAGAAAGCGCCCGGGGAGCTGGAGAATTAGGTGTGCACTCATAGACACCCCAAGGTGTGTAGTGGCCGGGGCGCGAACCCGCGTCCTTCGGGTCCCAAGTCGGAAGCCCTGCCACTACACCATCTTGGATGCACTTTAATGGTCAAATCAGCGGCATTTCTCCTGGGCAACATGACGAAATGCAGCTGATTTGACATTTGCTCCAGGAGTTCCGGATCGAGACAAACATAGCTTTGTATGGCAAGCCAAGCATCTCATTAATAGCCACTTTTACCTATTAATGAGACACTTCACTTGCCGTATTAGTCGAGTGCCCTCTAGCAGCTGGAAATGTTAGTGTTCAATATTTTTCATGCCTGAATGAATGAAATTGTCAGATCTCGGTCAAAAATTGTTATAAATATGGGAAAAAACATAAATAAGTCACTTTGCTTTATAAGTCGCAGGGCATGCTAATTTATGCAATAAGGTGTGACTTATACAGTGAGAAATACAGTGTCTTGGTGGATAACCAGGCAGTCTTTGAACCAGCAGACTGAGAAAGTATGTTTTTTTTTTTTTTGCTTTTAAGGTTTATTAGGAGGTATACGGTAAACTAACAAGGCTTTTCCCTCTTTGATAGAATGAGATCAATACTCTTGTATTGCACAGAAATATGGGGATGTAAACACTTAGAATGCATAAAACAAATACAAATGTATTTTTGCAAAAGACCTTCAAAGGTTGAGTGAAAAGGTCATTTTACAACCCTTGGACTGAGTGTAGGAGACACAGGGTGTAACAAATTGTAAACGAAACGTAAAGCTGATGACTCAAAAACATCCCAATTTGGCATTACAGTACAATGATTTATTCCTCTAATAGTGTTGGACGTTACAGACAGAAGGGAAGCCATGAACTTCAGGGTCTCCAAGGCTCAAACGACAAACAAAAGAACTCCCCTTCTGGCTAGAAAACAAAATCACCCCTTGTCTAACAAAACAAAAACTAGTAACTACAATTCCCAAGCTCCCTGACTGGCCCCAAAACAGGAGAAAAGTTAGTTAAAAATAAAATGGCAGAGAACCCCTACTAAACTTCCCATCCAAGCAAAAGTACTTAAATAGAACTGTTCACAGAAGATCACAAATATCAACTTGTTAAGTTGCTTAAAAAACGTGGTACACAGAGTTAAACATTAAGTCAACAACTACACAACAAACAATGTTCAGGGGGAAGAGGAAATGCCCGAGGAAATAGGGCATGGCGTTGGATCACTGAAGCTTTTGTGCAGTCCACTAATGAGGAGGAAGTGATTCCAGGTGTGCAGCATGGTGAGACAGCAGGCCTGTAAACAAGCAAAGGAGGAGAAAGGTTGTCCTCTGGTAAGAAAACTCCTAGAAATCAGTGGACGTAACAGATCGATAGAAGTGTTCATAATCAAACCGTTTTGGTATTTGTTACTTGAACAAATGTGGGCTCTACTGGTTGAAATTTACCAACATGGATTCTTCTGTAGACCGCCAGGGTCTACATACCTGTATTCTCCACATCGAGAGGAGCCAGTTGAGGTGGCTCGGGCATCTGGTTAGGATGCCTCCTGGACGCCTCCCTGGTGAGGTGTTCCGGGCATGTCCCACCGGGAGGAGACCCAGAGGAAGACCCAGGACACGCTGGAGGGACTATGTTTCTCGGCTGGCCTGGGAACGCCTTGGGATTCCCCCAGAGGAGCTGCTCCAAGTGGCTGGGGAGAGGGAAGTCTGGGCCTCCCTACTTAGGCTGCTACAGGATGAAGGCAACTGGCCGTGCTATTGAGAGACGTGTAAAATCATCTGGTCTCTCTGTGCACAAGCAAGCGTACAAAGAACATCAGAAAGCGTACGCCTATTCGCTTAAAGAAGCACGCTCCAAATATTATTCCAACATCATCAACACCTGCCCTGGAAACTCTAAACAGCTCTTCTCCACAATAACTCATCTGCTTAATCCCATTAAACAAACTCATGAGGACTCTGTTCAAAAATGCAACCTGTTCCTCTCATCATTTAAAAACAAAGTTGACACTATCAGATCTCAGCTCCACAACCTCCCTGATCTTAGTGTACCATCTACCCGTCTGCTTTCTGGGACCCTGAGCAGCTTTGATGAAGTCGCTCAGAGTGAGGTAGAGACCATCCTCAAGAAAATGAAGCCTTCATCCTGCGCCCTGGATCCCTTCCCCTCGTCTCTCATAAAATCCAATCACTCTGCAATAAGCCCATTAATCACACAAATAATAAACAAGTCTCTACAATCTGGTCATGTTCCATTGCCTCTAAAAACTGCCATCATTAGGCCTCTTCTGAAAAAATCTAATTTGGATCCCGACATTTTTTCTAATTACCGCCCAATTTCCCACCTCCCATTTCTGTCCAAAGTGCTGGAGAAAGCAGTTGCTGCTCAGCTGCAGGACCACCTACAACAACACTCCCTGTATGAGAAATTCCAGTCTGGATTCAGAGCAGCTCACAGTACTGAGACTGCACTGCTGAGAGTAACAAATGATGTCCTCATGGCTGCTGACACTGGTTCTCCCTCCATCCTTGTCCTCCTTGACCTCACTGCAGCCTTCGACACTGTGGACCATAATATCCTCCTCCACCGTCTTCATGTGGAGGTCGGTCTCTGTGACATTGTCCTGGACTGGTTCAGATCTTTCCTCTCCGATAGGCTGGAATGTGTTAGCCTTGGCAATGCCACTTCCCAGACAGTCGGTGTCTCCTGTGGTGTCCCTCAGGGGTCAGTTCTGGGGCCCCTGCTGTTTTCCCTCTACATGCTGCCTTTAGGTCAAATTATCAATCAGTTCAACATTTCTTTTCACTGCTATGCCGACGACACGCAGCTTTACATCAGGACTGGAACATCATCATCATCCCTATCTCCGTCTTCACTCACTGTTCTCTCTGCCTGCCTGGAGGAAATAAAGGCATGGATGAATCAGAATTTTCTTCAATTAAACTGCTCGAAGACTGAGGCCATATTGATTGGCACCCCTCACCAGATACAAACATCAACTTTAACAACAATCTCCTTCTCTGGTCAAGACATCCCCCTCTCCACCTCTGTTACAAATCTTGGAATAAAAATGGACTCTCATCTTACATTTGAAAATCACATTAAGCATCTGTTTAAAACCTGCTTCTTCCATCTTCGAAACATCTCCAGACTTCGCCCATCTCTGACTTTTCCTGATGCTGAGAAACTCGTCCATGCCTTTGTCTCCTCCAGGCTCGACTACTGCAACTCCCTGTTTATTGGTATCCCTGGCAAAAACCTTCAGAAACTTCAATACATTCAAAACAGTGCAGCAAGGATTCTGTTGAGAGTTCGTAAATTTGAACATATTACACCCATTCTCCATAACCTCCATTGGCTTCCTGTCACCTACAGAATTCAGTACAAAACTGCTCTCATTACCCATCAATGCTTGCACGGCACTTCACCTGACTATCTAAAGGACATTCTTGCACCATATTCATCCACCCGGTCTCTACGATCACAGAACAGTAATTTCCTTCATATTCCTCGGACCAAGTTGAGGACCATGGGAGACCGAGCATTCTGTGTGGCTGCCCCCCGCCTGTGGAACTCCCTCCCTGACGACCTGAGAGCTCCACAGTCACTGGTTGACTTTAAAAGCAGCATAAAGACCTTTCTTTTTAAGCAAGCCTATTCTGCCTCCACATGATTTTATCTTTGATCTTAGCTGATATCATTATTGATTTTACTTGATTTTATCACTTGTTTTATTTTATTTATTTTTTAAGCAAGCCTAATCTGCATCCACATGATTTTATCTTTGATCTTAGTCGATATTATTATTGATTTTATTTGATTTTATCACTTGTTTTATTTTGATCTTTGCTTTATTACACTTTGTAGCACTTTGAGATTTTTATTAATGAAAAGTGCATTATAAATGGAATTCATTATTATTATTATTACCCCCGCGACCCGACCCCGGATAAGCGGACGAAAATGGATGGATGGATGGATTCTTCTGTATATGTATGTAGATAGAGTACCGTATTTTCCACCATACACGTCGCACCACCGTATAAGTCGCATCAGTCCAATTATGTCCAATAAAGTGGAAAAAATCCATAAACATGTCTCACCGCCGTATACGTCGCATCTATTATGCGTCACCGCTGACGTGTCGCGTATGTTATGCGTCACCGCTGACCACCCGGAAATGTGGGCCTGTGTTTTGCCTAAAATGGATTGGTTGCCAAATGGCGGCCACAGAGCGTGCACGGAAGGACTTTAACAAGATTAACACTTAAAAACAATTATTTGTTTGCTGAAAAGTTTGCTGAAAATTATAGCAAAGTTGTGTCTGAGCTGAACTTTTCCTTAATAAATGCATGTCATGGTCAAATCAGCTGAATTTAAAAAATAGTTTCGCTGCCTCGGTGCTCCGTGAACACGCAGAGGATGAGAACCAGGAAGGAGGAACGCAGCTTGTTTCTCCGAAATTTAACAAGAAAAGCACCTAAACAATTATTTGTTAGCACGAAATTATAGCAGAGGTGTGTCTCAGTCTATCATTTTAATAAATGCACTTTAATGGTCAAATTCACCGGGGTGTTGCAGCTGTTTTGACGGTTCCAAGCAGAGAGCAGAATGAAGGTGGGGAGAATATGGCAGGCCGATTGAGTCATTAATAGCTAGTGAAGATTCTCAGTCATCCAGGACATGGTAAACTCTAAAAAGTGCAAGAAAAAAACAATAAATTATAAAGTATAGTATAATAAATAAAGTCCAGTTGTTTTTGTCTTGAACTTTTTTGAATTTGTCATAGCCACGTTTTCCTATTACGGTACATGATACAACAGCCAACCTCATGCCATACACCTGTTACTACTCTTCTGCCATCAAGTACTGCTGTTATTATTATTTATTTTTTCCAGTCAGAATGAATGGAAACGGTCATATCTCAGTCAAAAAATGGTTTATAAATATGGGGAAAAATCTATAAAGATGTCACTTCGGCCCATAAGTCACAGGGCATGAAAATTATGCAAAAAAACTGCAACTTACAGGGTGAAAAATACGGTACCGTAGGGTACCCCTCCCTGGGCTGCCACCTTACCGTGGTGGAGGGGTTTGAGTGTCCCAATGATCCTAGGAGCTATGCTGTCAGGGGCTTTATGCCCCTAGTAGGGTCACCCAAGGCAGACAGGTCCTAGGTGAGGGACGAGACAAAGCGCAGCCCACAAGACCCCTTATGATGAATAATATAAATGGAAACAATGTTCCCTCGCCCGGACGCGGGTCACCGGGGCCCCACTCTGGAGCCAGGCCCGGAGGAGGGGCACGTTGGCGAGCGCCTGGTGGCCGGGCTTTCACCCATGGAGCTCGGCCGGGCACAGCCCGAAGAGGAGACGTGGGTCCCCCTTCCCATAGGCTCACCACCTGTGGGAGGGGCCAAAGGGGTCGGGTGCATTGTGGAATGGGTGGTGGCCGAGGGCGGGGACCCTGGCGGTCTGATCCTCGGCTACAGAAGCTGGCCATTGGGACATGGAATGTCACCTCTCTGGTGGGGAAGGAGCCTGAGCTAGTGTGTGAGGTTGAGAGGTTCCGACTAGAAATAGTCGGACTCACCTCAACGCATGGCTCTGGCTCTGGAACCAGTTTCCTTGAGAGGGGTTGGACACTCTTCCACTCTGGAGTTGCCCCTGGTGAGAGGCGCCGAGCAGGAGTGGGCATACTTGTTGCCCCCCATCTTGGTGCCTGTACGTTGGGGTTCACCCCGGTGAACGAGAGGGTAGCCTCCCTTCGCCTACGTGTGGGGGGACGGGCTCTGACTGTTGTTTGTGCCTATGCGCCGAACGGCAGCGCAGATTACCCACCCTTTTTGGAGTCCTTGGAGGGGGTATTGGAGGGTGCGCCTCCTGGGGACTCCCTTGTTCTGCTGGGGGACTTCAACGCTCACGTGGGCAATGACAGTGAGACCTGGAGGGGTGTGGTTGGGAGGAACGGCCCCCCTGATCTGAACCCGAGTGGTGTTCTGTTGTTGGACTTCTGTGCTCGTCATGGATTGTCCATAACGAACACCATGTTCAGGCATAAGGGTGTCCATATGTGCTCTTGGCACCAGGACACCCTAGGTCGTAGTTCAATGATCGACTTTGTTGTCGTCTCATCTGATCTGCGGCCGCATGTCCTGGACACTCGGGTGAAGAGAGGGGCGGAGCTGTCAACTGACCACTACCTGGTGGTGAGTTGGCTCCGATGGTGGGGGAGGATGCCGGTCAGACCTGGCAGACCCAAACGTATTGTGAGGGTCTGCTGGGAACGTCTGGCAGAGTCTCCCGTAAGACGGAGCTTTAACTCCCACCTCCGGGAGAGCTTTGAACACGTTCCGAGGGAGGCGGGGGACATTGAGCCCGAGTGGGCCATGTTTCGCGCCTCTATTGTCGAGGCAGCTTATCGGAGTTGTGGCCGCAAGGTTGTTGGTGCCTGTCGTGGTGGCAACCCTCGAACCCGGTGGTGGACACCGGCGGTGAGGGATGCTGTCAAGCTGAAGAAGGAGTCCTATTGGGCCTTTTTGGCCTGTGGGACCCCGGAAGCAGCAGATAGGTACCGGCAGTCCAAGCGGCATGCGGCTCGGGTGGTTGCTGAGGCAAAAACTCGGGCGTGGGAGGAGTTCGGAGAGGCCATGGAGAATGACTTCCGTACGGCTTCGAGGCGATTCTGGTCCACCATCCGGCGTCTCAGGGGGGGAAAGCGGTACGCGACCAACACCATTTATGGTGGGGATGGCGTGCTGTTGACCTCAACTCGGGATGTTGTGAGTCGGTGGGCGGAATACTTCGAAGACCTCCTCAATCCTACTGGCACGTCTTCCACTGAGGAAGCGGAGCCTGGGGACTTTGGGTCGGGCTCTCCAATCTCTGGTGCTGAGGTCGCCGAGGTGGTTAAAAAGCTCCGCGGTGGCAAGGCTCCGGGGGTGGATGAGATTCGTCCTGAGTTCCTTAGGGCTCTGGATGTTGTGGGGTTGTGTTGGCTTACGCGACTCTGCAATATCGCGTGGACATCGGGGGCAGTTCCCTTGGATTGGCAGACTGGGGTGGTGGTTCCCCTATTCAAAAAGGGGGACCGTAGGGTGTGTTCCAACTATAGAGGGATCACACTCTTAAGCCTCCCTGGTAAGGTCTATTCAGGGGTTCTGGAGAGGAGGGTCCGTCGGATAGTCGAACCTCGGATTCAGGAGGAGCAGTGTGGTTTTCGTCCTGGTCGTGGAACACTAGACCAGCTCTACACCCTCAACAGGGTCCTGGAGGGTGCGTGGGAGTTTGCCCAACCAGTTTACATGTGCTTTGTAGACTTGGAAAAGGCATTCGACCGCGTCCCTCGGGGGGTTCTGTGGCGGGTACTCCGGGAGTATGGGGTACCAGGCCCATTGATATGGGCTGTTAGGTCCCTGTACGACCGGTGTCAGAGCTTGGTCCGCATTGCCGGCAGTAAGTCAGGCTCGTTTCCGGTGAGAGTTGGACTCCGCCAAGGTTGCCCTTTGTCACCGATTCTGTTTATAACTTTTATGGACAGAATTTCTAGGCGCAGCCAAGGTGTTGAGAGGATCCGTTTTGGTGGCCTTAGAATCGCTTCTCTGTTTTTTGCAGATGATGTGGTCCTATTGGCTTCATCAGCTCGTGATCTACAGCTTTCGCTGGAGCGGTTTGCAGCTGAATGTGATGCGGCCGGGATGAGGATCAGTTCCTCCAAATCCGAGGCCATGGTCTTGAGCCGGAAAAGGGTAGCGTGCCCTCTCCGGGTCGGGGAGGAGGTCCTTACCCAAGTGGAGGAGTTTAAGTATCTCGGGATCTTGTTCACGAATGAGGGAAAACTGGAGCGTGAGATCGATAGGCGGATAGGTGCAGCGTCCGCAGTGAAGGGGGCGCTGTACCGGTCTGTCGTGGTGAAGAGAGAGCTGAGTCAAAAGGCAAAGCTCTCAATTTACCGATCAATCTACGTTCCCACCCTCATCTATGGTCATGAGCTTTGGGTTATGACCGAAAGAACAAGATCTCGGATACAAGCGGCTGAAATGAGTTTTCTCCGCAGGGTGGCTGGACTCTCCCTTAGAGATAGGGTGAGAAGCTCAGTCATCCGGGAGGGACTCGGAGTAGAGCCGCTGCTTCTCCACATCGAGAGGAGCCAGTTGAGGTGGCTCGGGCATCTGGTTAGGATGCCTCCTGGACGCCTCCCTGGTGAGGTGTTCCGGGCATGTCCCACCGGGAGGAGACCCAGAGGAAGACCCAGGATACGCTGGAGGGACTATGTTTCTCGGCTGGCCTGGGAACGCCTTGGGATTCCCCCAGAGGAGCTGCTCCAAGTGGCTGGGGAGAGGGAAGTCTGGGCCTCCCTACTTAGGCTGCTACCCCCGCGACCCGACCCCGGATAAGCGGAAGAAAATGGATGGATGGATGGATGGATAGTTATTATTTTTCTCCCTCTCTTTTTGAATTGTGCATGTTTTCAGTGTTGAATTATTTTAATTAAAATGTTCTGTTTTCAAGTTTACGGTTTTTCGTATGTCATTAGAGATATGTTGTGTGTGGGAACAATTAAATAACTTTTTGTCTTTGGTTGGATTTAAATAACAAGTAGGTCAGTGCTTTTATTGAGGCAAGAAGAAACTTGATGTATCCAGTAATTGTTATAAAACTACATTTACTACCAAAGTTTAGGAAGAAAATGACGGTACGGTAATCTATCACGTTACAATTAGTTGCTCTGAACTGAAATATAAGAGGTTGCTGCTACGGTTGCAGGTGCAGCTCAGTGTTGTGATGGTATTACTCCAGCTCCCCGGGCGCTTTCGGGCTGCTCACTGCACCACCTGGTAGGTGGTTGGGTTAAATGCAGAGACGAATTTCGTCTGTGTATGGGAAACATACGCAGATGACAGGAAAAGACATTATTATTATTATTATTATTATTAAAAAGGTATTAAAAGGTATTAAATTTAACTCAAGAATTTCTGTATACATGTATACACTGGAGTAGTAACAGGTGTATGGCATGCTGTTGGCTGTTGTACAATGTAATGGGAAAACGTGGAATTTGTCATTATAGCCACTGGCTATAATGACAAATTCAAAAAAGTTCAAGACAAAAACTACTGAACTTTATTCATTATACTTTTACTTTATTGCTTTTTTCTTGCACGTTTTAGAATTTACAATGTCCTGGATGACTGAGAATCTCACCAGCTATTAATGACTCAATCGACCTGCCACATTCTCCCCACCTTCATTCTGCTCTACTTGGAACCGTCAAAACGGCTGCACCACCCCGGCAAATTTGACCACTAAAGTACATTTATTAAGCAAATGATAGACTGAGACACACCTTTACTATAATTTCGAGCAAACAAATATTTGTTTAGGTGCTTTTCTTGTTAAATTTCGGAGAAACGAGCTGCGTTCTTCCTTCCTGGTTCTCGTCCTCTGCACGTTCACGGAGCACTGAGGCAGCAAAACTATTTTTTAAATAAAGCTGATTTGACCATTAAAGTGTATTTATTAAGAAAACATTTGACTGAAACACACCTTTACTATAATTTCTAGCTAACAAATAATTGTTTAGGTGCTTTTTTTGTAAATTTCAGAGAAACGAGCCGCGTCCCTCTTCCCTGTTTCTTTTTACAGACATGACAATAAGCCTCTCAGCTGTTGGCTGAAGCCAGTCTCTGAATCTGGCGTCCTCTAACCAAAGGTCTGAAAACTTACATTTCCCCATGACGGTTCTGGAAGCTCTGTCGGCTCTCGGCTGGATGTAGGCGAGAACGCGCACTGACCATCAATAAGACATTGATTTAGCTTAGGTCCTACTCTAACATAAAATTAGAAAAGATAAATAAATTCACAGGATTTTTTTCGCCAATAGAACGGGAAAAATATAGTTGTGTAGGTTTTAAAAAATTAATACCTCATCAGATGACGTTTATTACTTTTTAATACTTTTTAATGGCCGTAATTTGTGTTAATTTTATTTACTACCTTTTAATACCTTTTACAACCCTGCGGATACCCTGTACTCTGCTGCCATCAATTACTGCTTTTTTTTTTTTTTTTTTTCCAGTCAGAATGAATGGAAACGGTCAAATCTGTCAAAAAATTGTTTATAAATATGGGGAAAAATCCATAAATATGTCACTTCGGCCTATAAGTCGCAGGGCATTTAAATTATGCAAAAACTGACTTACAGGTCGAAAATACGGTAGTTATTATTTTTCTCCCTCTCTTTTTGAATTGCGCATGTTTTCAGTGTTGAATTATTTTAATTAAACTGTTCTATTTTCAAGTTTATGGTTTTTCGTTTGCCATTAGAGATGGGTTGTGTGTGGGAACAATTAAATAACTTTGTCTTGGGTTAGATTTACATAACAAATAGGTCAGTGCTTTTATTGAGGTAAGAACAAACTTGATGTTCCAGTAATTGTTCTAAAATCACATTTACTACCAAAGTTTAGGAAGAAAATGACAGTAATCTATCACTTTACAATTACCGTAGTTGCTCTGAACTGAAGTACAAGAGGCTGCCGCTATGGTTACATTTCAGTGTCGTGATGGTATTAAAAAATATTGTGATGGTATTAAAAGGTATTAAATTTAACTCAAGAATGTCTGTATATACCGTATTTTCCGTTGTATTGGTCGCACCGTTGTATAGGTCGCAGTGTCCAATATTTATCAATAAATTGGAAAAATCCATAAATAGGTCGCACCTACGTCACCGCCGACGTAACGCGTCATCCACCGCTGACGCACCGCGTGACCGCTGAGTCAACCCGGCAATATGGACCGAGTGTTTAGCTCTGCTGCTAATGTCTGCCAGAAGCTAACAAAGCTAAAAACGAGAGGAGTCCGTCTCTCAGAAAATGAATAAAAAATCGAATTTTATGTCAAATGTTTTCTTGAGACCATAGTAACGTACATTAAAGCTCCTATAATTGCACTCTGTAGGCAGAATAAATATACACCGAGTGTAGTGCTGGACGATAATTCAATAACGATAAATATCGCGATATACTTTTATTCAATAACGATGATATGAAGTTTAAGCATATTTTCGATATTTCGATAGGATTTTACAACGTTTCACTGACGTTTTTCTGTTTCTGTTCGGGTTGGAGCGGCTGCTTCAACAACCCGCCCGGACAGAAAAAGCTGTGACACAAAACGTGCGTGGTGACGTCGTTGTTACGCAGCGCTCAGTCCAGCAGCAGGCGTTAGCGGTAGCAGGCTAAAAGCTAAGCTAGTCTCCAAAGCGCGTTAAGTTTTCGCTTCAAAACGAGTCAAACGAGTGCTCATGACCGTCAGAATGTGACTGAACAAAGTTTCACAAGCGAAGAGAAAGCAGACGACATCACTGATGAGAGGAAAGACTAATTCGTCGGTGTGGACGTAGTTCGGTTTTGTTAAACTGCAGGTCTCATCTGCAGCGAGTCTTACTCGGTTTCTTTATTTTGCAAAACGTGACAAAGTCGTTCTAACTAGCGGTGGGAACATCTATTCTAACTTGTTTAATCTGAAGAGTTTCCACTCGATAGAATATGATGAGAGTCAGAAGATGAAGAACAATAAAGTTTGAGCCAACGTTTCCCTGAAACTACGACGTAAACAAACAGCCCCAGCAGCGCTGCATGTTTTTTAAATTCAAAATAAAACAAATTCATCAGAAGAAAAAAAAAACACTGAATGAAAATGTGCAGAAAGACGAAAATAGTGTTTTAATATCTGCCCCTTGTTTAAAAAATACAAAATAACTACAAACAAACAACAACCTTCACTTCACCTGCACCACACCTTCCCAACAACTTTGATTTAATCATATTTTAAAACATATAAATAGTTTTAGAAATGTTTATGGTGATATCAAGTCAACACAATCCTGTTTCCTGATTTACAACTCAGCTCCTTCAAACTAGTCCTAAATGGAGGTTTTACAAACATTTACATTCCCTTCAGGGTTTAATAACTTTAAACAAATTTTAATTGAATATTTGGGGGGTAATTTTTTTTTTCAGTTTTATACATGACTTGTAAAATACTATGTTCAACAACAAAAGTAGGAGAAATTTAGGATAAAAATACAAACATTTTCGTGCATGAGGGCCATTGTTGAATGCCACAAATGATCCTAAATCACTCATACGCACAGTTTAAGAACAAATCTGTGCATACGAACGGTTCATGCATGAGGCCCATTGTTTACAAACTGCCCCAACTGCATAATCAGATGCATCAGTTGTCAGATCCACAGGTACTGATGGAGATGGATGGGCCAAAAGTGCATTATTAGCCAAAGCCTTTTTGGCATCATCGAATGCCTGTACCCTTTTGGGGGCCCATTCTATTTGCTGGTCCCCTTTTTTGCCTCTAAGTGCTTCATACAAGGGGTGCATAAGATGAGCTGCCCGTGGGATGAAACGGTTATAAAAGTTCACCATCCCCAAAAACTCCTGCAGGGGCTTCACTGAGGGAGGGCGCGGAAAAACTAACACAGCTTCAACTTTGGCAGGTAGGGGAACCGCCCCTTGAGCAGACACTCTGTGTCCCAGGAACTCAACAGCAGGCAGACCAAACTGGTATTTAGCTGGGTTAACGATCAGGCCATACTCACTGAGTCGAACAAACTGCTGGCAAAGGTGCACCATGTGTTCTGCCACCAAAGGACTAGCCACCAATATATCATCCAAATAGACAAACAAAAATGGCATACCCTGCAGGACCAAATCCATAAGTTGCTGGAACATCTCTGTTACGCCTTTAAGGAAGGGCATCCGTAAAAACTCAAAAAGACCAAAAAGTGTGATAACTGCAGTTTTTGGTACAGCTGAAGGATGCACAGGAACCTGATGGTAGTCAGCACCAAATCTACCTTGGAAAAAACTGTTGCTCCTGCCAGGTGGGCAGAAAAATATTGAAAGTGAGGGATTGGGTACCTGTCATACTGGTTGTGTTGTTAAGGTGCCGAAAATCCCCACAGGGTCGCCAACCCCCATCGGCCTTAGGGACCATGTGCAAGGGGGATGCCCATGGACTTTTGGAATAACAATAATAATAATAATTAATTCAATTTATAACGCACTTTTCATTACTGAAAATCTCAAAGTGCTACACATATATTGAATGCTACACACATTCATAAACCGGTGGCGGCAGACTACCATGCAAGGTGCTTTCCAGTCCTACCGGGAGCAACTCAGGGTTTAAGTGTCTTGCCCAAGGACACAACGAAACATGGTGCGGGTCCCGGGAGTCGAACCGCCAACTTTCCGATCGGGAGACGACTGCCCTTACCACTACGCCACGGCCGCCCCAATGTCTCACAATGCCAAGACGCTCCATATGTTAACAAACTCCTCCTTGGCTATTGCTAACTAACCCCGGCTTTACACTGCACGCGGCTCCGCCCCGCTCCGGTCCGCAGGTCGCAGCTGGACGAGTCCAATTTTCACTGCCTCCGCTCCGCTCAGGTTGCCTGGATGCGCCGCTCCGAGACACGTGCGCGGGAATTGCGAGATAGCGCGATAAATCAAGTGATAAATAAGTAAGTCAGAACAAAACAATTCATTCGGTGGAAGAAGGAGAACAACTGTAGAGAGACTGCTGCCTTGATCTTCTCTCGTAAATGAGCTACATGGTTTGAGCAACAGGAAGTGATGTTTACATTTCAGAATAAAATACTTTTTTATTTATTTATTTCTTGTATTGCGTTTGTAGGCGTAGTCATAGTCATAAATATAATAGTTTAGTCATAGAATAGTCATAAATGATAGTTTGACAGCATTTTTGTACAAATAAATCCGTATAAAGCTAGGATTAGTCCGCCCGTGGTGATTTTATTTTGTAAATACGGATGTTGTGCTCGTTCCTTTTCCTGTTGGTGCGACGTAATCTTCAAAAGTTGACTGCGGAGCAGCTCCGGTGTCCGGCAGAAATAGAAAAATTTCTAATTTTGACGGAGTGCCGTCCGCTCGCCGCAGCTCACCGCCGCCGTGTGGAGCCAGTGTAAATTCTGTCATTGATTATAATGGGTGCGTATTTGCTACGGAGGTCGGACCGGAGCGGGGCGGAGCCGGAACGCGTGCAGTGTAAAGAGGGGGTTAGTGGCATCTAGGCGGCGTGCTCGAGCAAAAACCGGTGAACCAACCGTAGTGGTACAATGCTTCACTCTGAGGTCAGCAGACCAGATGCTTCTCTCAATCCCAGATACTCGCCGTATGCTCAGAGGTGACAGGGCTTTCTCTGTTGCAGGTCCGAGACTGTGGAATGTTGGCACTGAGTGTCAGGCAGGCTCCCTCACTCACAGTATTTAAGTCTCGCTTGAAAACCCACTTCTATTCTCTTGCCTTTAAAGTGAAACTAAACCGAAAGTGAGCATGTGAGCAGCTGGTTTCAGGCTGTCATCAGCCAACTGGTTGATCCACTGTGGGAGGGTGGCGTGCTACAGTATTTATAAGACTGAGCTGAACACAGCAACTCAGACTGAGGAAGTCTTTCGGACGAAAGACGAAACGTTTCTACATTTGTTTTTTTTGCTTTGTTTTGTTTTATTTTTTGAATGTCCAGAGGACCAGACTTACCTTTTTTAGATTTTTCTACCTGGATTATTGAGCATGCATCAGAGTAAACCGAAATTTAACTTTTTTTAGCTGATAAACTCCCCAGAATGTGTTTAAAATGTTTCATAGCACTATTTTTATGTTAATTTTCATGTATTTGTGCGTATTTGTTTAAATCGGCAATATTTGGTCCAAAAACGTGTTTATGGTAGCTCTATGGGTTGAACAGAAGATACTGCACGCTGATTTTCTTGTTGGTCTAGAGTAGACTGTACATTCTGACATGTCTTGTACATTCTGACGTCACATGCACTGCTGCCTGAATATAAAGTGGAGCCACTCCCCCGAGAAGGTCACTCCCCCCGCAGAGCTCAGGGGGGCGGAGTTGGATCAGAGATTAGCAACATAGCATTAGCATAGAAGAGCCACGATGTTCCAAGAAAGCTCTTCAAACTGATGTTCACCCACCCTTACACCATCAGGTTACAATCCGTTTGGAGGTGAGTACCATCTTACACCTTTCCATTCCATAATTTATCTTTTGAGTGTATGACGTGTTTCTTCATGTGCTGTTTATTGCGGCCTGCAGCCTTGCTTCGGTGTGGCTCGCCCCACATAAGGTCATGGCATTCTGTTGCTGATCAACGTTAGTTTGTGTTGTAGTTGTGTTTAGATGCTAAAAATCTAGTGTTTCTTATGAACACAGCAGTGTGTGTGAACTCTTATGAACTCAGATAAGGAAGACCGCGACATCAAAAACCAATGGAGACTTGCTGTTGCTAATTATAGCTGTTGTACTAGTTACGATGTTTTAGACACGGTGTTCTTTTGCTGCAAATAATGTTGTGGATCAAAGGTATTTATAAAATAATATGTGTACTTGGTGAATGAGTATAATGGGCAGCAGTATTTATTTTGCACTGGGTCATCTGTTTGACAGATCAACAAAGTGAAAACAGTAATGTTTCTCAAACAGTATGCTTGTTTGTAAGGTGATTAAAATTTGTTTTTTGTTTTTAGCTCCATGAGGCGTTACACATCCAGGGAATCTGAGCCGTGCTTCACAGACATCAAGCATCAAGGAGACATGTTCACATGTCACTTTGGAGGTGACATGAGAGCTGATTCACCAGGTACTGTATTCATTTTTTATTTATTACTTTTGTACCCTACCCTCTGTCTGCAGGTATTAATATTATTATTTAATATGTTTTTATTTATTATTTTATTTATTACTTTTATTATGGCGGACATTATATTAAAAAAAGTTTTAAAAAAGTTTATGCAACATTAATTCTTGTTTATTTCTTCATTGCTACCTGTCCCAACATTTTGGGGATTTGTTGACACTGTGAAATTTTGAATCAACATCTTTCTCCATTAAAATGTTACATTTACTCAGATTAAGTAAGTAAGTAAGTAAGTAAGTAATTTTTATTTATATAGCACATTTCCCAGACATGAGAGTCACAAAGTGCTTCACAGGAGGAAAAATAAAATCATAAAATTATAAAATCACAGAAATAAAATCATAAAATCATAGAGATACTATACAAAAATCACAGAGATACTATACAAAAAGGTAAAACATAACTAGCTCTAAAAACAATGTACAAAGTTAACCAAACGCCTGTCTGAAGAGATGAGTCTTAAGACTGTTTTTAAATGCAGCTGTTGACTCGGAGCAGCGTATTGTTATAGGGAGAGCGTTCCAGAGCCTCGGAGCCACCACTTCAAATGCTCTATCGCCACGAGTTCTAAAATGAGTTCTCGGAACTGTCAGCAGTAGCTTATTGGAAGACCTCAGAGTTCTAGATGGACAAAGAGGCTTCAAAAGGTCCAATAAATATTTAGGAGCCTCACCATGTAATGCTTTAAAAGTTAATAATAAAACTTTAAAATGTGACCTAAAATGAACTGGGAGCCAGTGTAGAGAGGCCAGAACCGGAGTGATATGAGCTGTTCTGGGGGTTCTAGTCAAAAGCCTGGCTGCAGCGTTTTGCACAGATTGAAGGGAAGCTATGGAGGATTTACTAATCCCCACTAAAAGGCCGTTGCAATAGTCTAGGCGAGAAGAAATAAATGCATGGACAATCATTTCTAATTCCTTTTGTGATACAATAGCACGTAGCTTAGAAATATTCCTTAAATGATAAAAACTGTTTCGAGCTAACAATTTGCAATGATTGTCCATTGACAGAGAGCTGTCAAAGAGAACACCCAGATATCTGAGGTTGTTTTTGTTCGCAAGGTTTAAGAACCCAAGATGCTTCTTAATTTCAATGATTTTATCATCCGGAGCAACGATAAGCGTTTCAGTCTTGTTAGCATTTAGCTGCAGGTGGTTGTCATTAAGCCATATCTTAATGGCTGATAGGCAGTTACTGAGTTCAGTCAATTTATAGAATTCAGACAGTCGAAATGAACAATACAATTGAATGTCATCAGCGTACACATGGTATGAGACGTTACTAAAGCTATTTAAGATAAAGCCTAATGGGCGTAGGTACAATAAAAAGAGGATCGGGCCCAAAACTGAACCCTGGGGCACCCCATAGGGCAGATCAGAAACGTCAGAATGAACATTGTTCATGAAAACAGTAAAAGACCTATTAGATAAATAAGAATTGAACCAATTTAAAACCGTACCAGAAATACCAAACAGATCACATAATCTGTTAATGAGAACAGTGTGATCCACAGTATCAAATGCTGAAGTCAAGTCCAAAGCAACAAACACAGTGTAATGTCCAGTATCAGCTGCCATCAACACATCACTAGAAACTTTTAGTAATGCAGATTCTGTGGAATGCAGTCTACGAAAACCAGACTGGAAACTGTCCAAAAGATCATTGTCCTCAATATAAAAGTTTAAGATTAAACTTTTGATCTTTTCTCTTTTCAGGACTGCAAATATCCAGGGTCGGGATGGAGTGGGAAGTCGACCGCTGCATCGTGTCCCAGATTTGTCCTCATGCATGAGGCAAAAAATAAAGAAAGAAAGAAATTGATTACAAAAACTATTTGTTTATGATTCATTTTATTAACAGTAAGTTAATTCAAAACAACAAAAGGTTCTGTGTCGTGTCACATGGGACACTACCTCCAGCTCCTCTGTATGGATGCAGTGGACAGAAGAGAAAGCAGTCCCAACCACCTTCAAGATGCTGCACCTGCCAGCCAGAAACAAACACCAGGGTCTCAGCTGTACCAACATTGTCATGGATGCAGGTCTCAGGAGAAGCAGCAGCGCTGGCCGAGACTCTCTGCATCATCATGGGATCGTCTGGGTTAAAGGACATGACCCACCATGTAATCCTGGCTGCAATTACTCTGCGTGGCTGCTGCATGGGTGCTTGAGTCATCACAGTTCTCTGAAAAAAACATTTGAAAGGATACAGTATTGTTAAATTCATTGCAATTTGTTTGGTTTGCATTAAAAAATATATTATTTCTAATAAATCTTACCAGCTATGCTCAGTTTTGATTACACGACACATAACTTAAACAAATACTGTATACACGTCCTAACAAATATATCATACAAGCTTATAGAATGTTTCTAAACACGGATCTTTGGAAAACAAAAGATTTTACAACTGTTTAGTGCTCATTTATAGTAAATTCAAAAAACGTGTGTTCAGTTCTAGGTTGCATATTAAAATTAAGCCAAAACATCAAAAAAAATCGAGGGTAGATGAAATCAATATTTTAAAATAAAATATATTATGAAACGTTACTTTTGTAATGTGCTAAGTAATAAGATGTGGTGAATTAAAGTCACTGCAGCTGGCCTACAACACTTGTGATCCAAACAAAGACAAAAACACAGCTGTACACTGCATGCCATGCAGCTAAACACGTTTTTAATGTGTTCAGAAGCATACTGTGTGTGATTAAATACACGCAACAACATTTTACAACTGTTATTTTAATACAAGTTTAGGCATTTACTTACTGAAGACGTGACTATCCGCCATTTTGAAATCTAAACTTGGGGAAGGGTGAGAGTTCACCACTAGAGGGGGCGTGAACACAGGACAACCCCAACCTCCTCCCCTGCTTGTCTCCCGACACGACTATTTTGAGGGAAATTTTCAATCTGGCCTGGGGGAGGAGTTACCGTCTCAACCTGGGTTCAGTTTCACTTTAACGGTGTGATTTGTTTTGATCCTCTCTAATATACACTGTTCGCCATTTTAGTTAGTTTCTGTTTGCTATTTGTATCTATATTTTTATTTAATGTTTTTCCTGTTTGCTATGCTTGTTTGTTTTCTATTGTACAGCACTTTGGTTGGCCTTGTGTCTGTTTAAGTGCTCTATAAATAAAGTGGTATGGTATGGTATGTTTAGCTATAGAAGCAGAAAAGGTGGGAACTGTCAAAGCAGGAAACTCTGACAACAAATGCTGATACTCATCACCTGTGGCCAGCATGCTAGCAAGAGGTTGATGGGCAGGACCTCCAAGTTTACAGGGATAGGTATCAAAAGACACAGCATCGATTAAGCAGTTATTAGCAACATGCACTAATAACCTGAAAGCACATAAAAAATCAGCACCCAAAATAGGTACAGACACAGAAGCTATTACAAAGTCCAACTGAAACTGACGTCCGTTGAAACAAACAGTCACGAACCTCGATCCAAAAGTTTGAATGGGGGTGCCATTAGTCGCGTCCAGCGGGGGTCCGGTACTTTGACACAAAGCATCTGTAGATGAAGCTGGCATAATGCTCCGCAGTGCACCCGAGTCAACCAGGAAACGCCATCCAGAAACCTCATCCATGATGAAAAGCAGCTTATCTGAGCTGCCAGCACACACAGCTGCTAGCGAGCGTCGGGCTCTCTCGTTTCCCTGACACAGGAATGAACATGGAGGAATGAAGCGCTTCGCTTTTACTCCAAACCTGCAGTGGTAGAAGCAAAGCATGTCGGCCTTCCGTCACTTTGTCACAGCAGCCACGCCATCAACAGTCTCCATCCCCCTTTGAGTCACACCGGGCAAAAGCCTGCACGCTGTAGTGCCTGGAAGCTAACAAAAGCCGGTCCGCTTCTTCAGCCAGGGAGCGATAATCCTTTGTCCGGATCAGCAGGGAGCTGGCCAGCACTGTGCGGACAGGTGGAGTTAGATGGCAAAGAAACACATGTGTAAAAAGGAAGGAAGCATCCCCTGATCCAAGTAACGCCATCATGTTCTCCATCAGCTCGGAGGGCTTGCGATCCCCAAAGTCACTCGGGGACAACAAACAGTCAGCCCGATCCACGTCCGACAGTTGGTAAAGCCGCAGTAAGTTCTCCTTGAGCGCACTGTACTTGTTAGCGCTTGGCAGGTCCCGCAGCAGACCCATCAGATGGCGGGTAGAAACAGAGACTAAAGCAGCAACAACGTGAAAGTACTTAGTCTCGTCTGTGGTTATCCCACGGAGATGAAACTGGGCTTCCACATGCTGGAACCATGGCTCCGGATTGTGTTGTCAGAACTCTGTAAACTTAATAACGGCCACAAGCACAGAGGATGAAGCGATGGCAGGAGACGAGCCAACGGCGGTTGGAGCGCCGTCTGCCCGGCAGAAAACTTGGTCCGAAAACACGGCCGATGAAGAAGCAGCGTCAGCATCTGGTTAGTTCTCGTTCAAAAACATGTTCAGATGTTCGGGGTCACCAAATGTGGGAGTCGATATAAAGAAATGAAAAATACTTTGAGTCTCGATTTATTCTCAACATCTTCCCACATCAAGCTCAGAAGAACAACTCAAATACAACTGAAATACAACCGCCGAACTGCTCTCTTTATATTCTGTCCCTTTCACAATAAGAGCACATTCTGACGTGAAATATATACATTTGTGTCCGCCACACCTTCACATTAGTCAGCGTGTTTGTGAACTGCAGTAAAGTGAGTTTCAGAACCATGAAGCGGTAACACCGAGTGTTTTTAGTCCGTTTCCTTAAAACAAACCACGGGTCCAAGCTTATTTAGCCGTGTTGAGCTTTATGAGAGGAGCAGAGAGAGGTGGAGACATTAATAAATCAGCAGTTTATCATATCGCTAAAGACACGGTCAGTCTCAGCTGTGGAAGAAGACGGCTAAAGCGTTACCCATCTTGTTAGCCGCTGACCGTCTCTTTAGCGATATGATAAACTGCTGATTTATTAATGTTGCACTTCCTGTCTGTATTCCTCAAAAGGCACACAGCACGACTAAATGAGCTCTGAACCATTTCAAAGAAGAACACGGGTCTGTCGTCTAGCTGCAGGCCTGTAGCTTCACACACGCTCAGACAGCTGTGTCCACTACGGCCCGCCCACACTGCAGAAGCAGGAGGGGAGGGGGAGCTCGGCTGTGTGTGTGTGTGTGTGTGTGTGTGTGTGTGCGTGCGTGCGTGCGTGCGTGCGTGCGTGTGTGTGTGTGTGTGTGTGTGTGTGTGTGGAGGAGGAAAGAGGGGGCCCCCTGAGACTTATCCAGCCCTAGCCTGGACCCAGAACAAACACAACATTAGAGGACTGACAAGTCTCACAACTCAACACCACTTCTCATTTGAGACACAAAGGTAAGAACCACGCAATCAGAAAATACATTTTGGCATGTTATATTGTGTTCATGAAACTTTCTTTGGCTCCTTCAGATAATGAACATTACTAGTTTTATCAAAGTACAGTTTCGATGAGGACTCTGTTGTCATCAGCTTTCCTGGAATTTCAGTTTGTTACTTTGTAATGAATTCACATTTTATTTGTTTAAATAGGATCTAAAAACTTTCATGTATGAATTAGTTGGAGAAACATTTATAAATTTTAAATCAGTTGAGCTGATGCACTGTCGACCGCCTTTGGTTTGATTGAGCTGTTTTATGAAAGGGGCTCTTGTTTCCACTTTAAATGGGAAGTTAAAAAATCGGATTCTGAATGATTGTACTGAAAGCAACACAATTACGGTAAGTGACGTGTTTTTATCTTTTTTGTCTTTAAATGTTATTCTTATTATTTCAGGATCCCAACAGTAAAATAAAAATAAATCCTAACTAAAAGATAAAAGGGCTTTCATTGAAAATATGTCTTATCTCATGCACATGCTTAAGATGTTCTCAGCGTGTCAGACTATAATCTCAACCTACCGGTAATCTGATAAGTAAACTTCAGCCTGGTTTGCATTAAGTGTGTGTGACAACTGTGGACTCATGCATACAGAAGATTTAGATCTGTCGCTGTGTTTTACACTCCTGCTGATAATTTCTATAACCTATAAGTACAAAACCCCATTAACTGGAATAATGAAAGTATCAAACGTGCAGCTTCATTAGTAGCAAACTCGGTGAACACAAAGAGTAACCAACAGCAACTGCTGAACAATGTACATTTGAACAAATCTGCACATATTTTTAACATGATCCAGTTCTGCTTTACACTCGGGATTAAAAAATGGTTTATAACTTGTTAAATAAAATGAAAACAGTTGAGTATAGCTCAAAAATATTATTCTTACAAACAGACTAAACCTCAAGCCAGTATGTGACAAGTTTGGCATAATGTTTATTAATTAAGAAGAGGGAAATCAGATATGGAACAATTCAAAATCAAGACAGTTTTACAACTGGAGTATAAGAAAATGACATTTTCATGAAATGGAAGCCCCGTCTGACACACATGCTATTTTTGTTCAAACCTGTTTTATTATTTCTTCGGCTCTGTTTGCTGCAGGCTGTTTGCAGGATGTCCTCTGTTACTCAGGACGAAGAGGAGCTGCCTTCAAATCATACAGGTCAGAAGCACGAATCAGACAGAGGCAGCTAAAAGTCTTCAGCTGATCCAATATGCTGCTGCCAGAGTTTTAATGAGAGTTAAGAGAGATCATATCTCTCCAGTTTTAGCTTCTCTCCATTGGCTCCCTGACAAATTCAGAATAGAATTCAAAATCTTACTTCTAACCTACAAAGCTCTCAACGACCTAGCTCCATCTTATATTCAGACTGCAGGTTTACTTGTGGTTCCTAGAGTTTCCAAAGGGAGAATTTCTGCCTGCGAGGCTGACACATTGTAGTTTTAATGGGCTTCAGCTTTTCCCTTTTGATAAATCCTTTAGTTAGGGTCGGCTTGGGTTTCCTGAGCTATCCCTTAGCTGCTGTTGGCTTAGATTGCTGGAGGAAAAATAGACCACATTTCCTCACTCTGCTGCTGTTTTATCTGTTCTACTCTGTTTGTATTTGTAATTATTTCTATCTTAACATGCTTTTTTTTGTCTTTCCTCCAATAGAAAGTCCACCTGCACCTGTTACAGTATTTGTTTGTCTCTTCCTAATTCCTGTCCCTCAAACCCAGCCGGTCGAAACAGATGGCCGCTTGTCCTGAGCCTGGTTCTTCTGGAGGTTTCTTCCTGTTAAAAGGGAGTTTGTCCTTACCGCTGCTGCCTTTGTGCATACTGTACTCAGGATGGGACACTGCAGTGAAAATTCACCCAATTAAGTTAAATTATCATTATATAAATATTTCTGTTCAGTGCCCAGAGACGACTTCTTTTGTGACTTGGCGCTACATAAATAAACTGAATTGAACTGAGTTAAATGCTGCTGTGTGTAAACAAACATGTAGTTTGCAAGATAGATGTCAAATTAAGGAAACGTTCTGATGAATTTCAAAACTATCTATAACAGTTTCCATTACAAAACTTGGTCTAAATTTCCCAACAAATATTTGTGACGCTTTTCTGTTTTCCATCTGATTTTACAGCTCGACCACATTAAACATCAAAAAGCTGCACTGACTGAGCCCGACTTCCAATTTTTTATGGAACATGAACATTTCAGCTTTAAGTCATCATCAAAAATAAATTAAATGACTCTGAGTTAGGACGTAGATCGTTTGTGTGATTTAACCTTTGATTTAGTCAAGCATAATACAGAACACATCTTTGTGTTGTGTTATGGTTTACAAAGGCCTTTTGTAAAAAAAAATATATATATATCTTAATCCAGATCACATATTTTTAAAATCCCACTACACATGTTGACATAGCCTTTTAATAAAGACACACTCAACCATTTTTCATTAATATCTGTTATAGAATATTAAAATACATTTCATTAACAAAGTGGAATAGTTTTATCAAAAGCGAACAGTAAGATTTGCATGAAGTTGTGTTTTTGTGTGTCCAGGTCCAAAAGGTGTCATCAACGACTGGCGAAGGTTCAAGCTGGACAGTGTGGATCCGGCTGTCCCGCAAAGAAAGAGAGAGCTGCTGAGACAAATGTCCAATCCTCGAGAGGACGACAAGGAAAGGGTCAAGAGACAGGTGCGTGGGAAACACACAGAGCCAAGTGGACTCAGTAACGTACACATAAATGATCACATCAGGTCTGACAGAATATCAAACATTGATATGTTGCTTTTACTCAGATGAGCGCTCAGGAATACGAACTGATCCAAAACGAGGACGAGCACGGCCTGAAGCGCTACAGGAAACAGTGCATGCAGGAAATGCACGAGCGCTTGAGCTTTGGACCAAAGTTTGAATGCGTTCACAATCTCGAGAGCGGGGAGGCCTTCCTGGAAGTGATAGAGAAGGAGCATCGGCTGACCCTGGTGGTGGTCCACATCTACCAGCATGGCGTCAAAGGTCAGGGATCCGCTTTGATTCAGACAATTAATCTTTTTTCACCTGCATTTCAACCTCATAGCTGTCCTTTCTGCAGGCTGTGAGCAGATGAACTCGTGTCTGGATTGTCTGGCGATGGAGTACCCCACTGTAAAATTTTGTCGCATTGATGCTGAGGCAACAGGGGCTGCAGAGCGCTTCTCCTCTGAGGTTTGTGCACAGTTTGGATCATTTTTAAGTTAAACTACAGGTAGTCCCCTACTTACGAACGAGTTCCGTTCCTACGTCCGTTCATAACTCGAAAATCATGTAAGTCGAAAAACACACACACACTGGCCACTGGCCGCCCCATATACACGTACATGTACGGTAGGCTACTGTACAGTTACCAAGCACTTCGCCTATCCTAACACAGTACCCTACATAATTATCTAAAAACACATACAGTATATTTGGAGCCATAATGAAGGAAAAAAAGAGTTAATTTCTTACTGGGAGCTGGTGAAGCCCTCCATCTGTTAGCATGTTAGCTCGTTGCACGTCTAAGCTCTGCAGCTTCCTGCTGCTTCACGCGGTCCAAACTGTTTACAGTAAGGCCTGTTAGCATGTTAGCTCCATACATTTGGAGCCATAATGAAGGAAAAAAAGAGTTAATAACTTACTGGGAGCTGGTGAAACAGTTTCTCCGCGTGTTAGCATGTTAGCTCGGGGTCCCACCAACATCCGAGGCCGCCAAGCCGTTCCTCCGCCTGAGACATCCACAGAATTCATAGAGCGTTTCCAGCTCATGTATCCGAGCGCAGATCGGACACACGGTCCGTCCAAAACCGGCTGTCGAAGCCGG
>JBBPBX010030204.1:4225-35342 GCA_038048925.1 Garcialebias charrua
TTTGGCGAATTAAAATGACTCGCCTTTGATCATAGTGTCAGCCCCGGATCTGAGCGCAGACCCACACAGAATACAGATGACATCAGTGAGCGCCCACAGTCAACAGGCAGTTCATATTAAAAATGACATGAAGCAACTTTCGCCTTTCTTCTCCCCTGTCTCTGCAGCAGCGCTGTGTGTGTGTGTGTGTGTGTGTGTGTGTGTGCCGACAGAGGCGCGTGGCGCGTTGCGTGGCACACCGGGTGGTCGACATGAGTGGGGGCGCGTTGCGTGGCACACCGGGTGGTCGACATGAGTGGGGGCGCGTTGCGTGGCACACCGGGTGGTCGACATGAGTGGGGGCGCGTTGCGTGGCACACCGGGTGGTCGACATGAGTGGGGGCGCGTTGCGTGGCACACCGGGTGGTCGACATGAGTGGGGGCGCGTTGCGTGGCACACCGGGTGGTCGACATGAGTGGGGGCGCGTTGCGTGGCACACCGGGTGGTCGACATGAGTGGGGGCGCGTTGCGTGGCACACCGGGTGGTCGACATGAGTGGGGGCGCGTTGCGTGGCACACCGGGTGGTCGACATGAGTGGGGGCGCGTTGCGTGGCACACCGGGTGGTCGACATGAGTGGGGCGGGGGCCGCGCGCGGGTCGCGCAAGGTGGTGGACGTGGGGGGGTGTTGAAGCCGCTTTAATTAAACCAATATGTGTGGTTGCATTTAATTGTTTAAACTCGAAATATTTTCTAAATAACGAAATATAAAGTTATTAGTGGAGAAAAGGCAGTCTGGATGACAGCAGACTGACGCTCCTAAAATATACGACAGGTCTGGACCACACGTAAATTCTGTTCGTATCTGAAAAAAATCCTAGGATACGAAAACATTGTTGGATGCCACAAATGATCCCAAATCACTCGCACGCACAGTATACGCACAAATATGTGCGTACGAACGGTTTGTGCATGAGGCCCAATGAGTTTTTTTCTGACCCTCTCTCTACTTCTCCATGAGCCTCCTCCAAGCAAAGATGGCATCGGTGGTGCTCTTTCACTGCACAAAACTTTACTGCTGCTCACAAATCGTCACCTCTCGTCTAAGTCTAGCTTCCGCAACTCTCGTCCAGATCTTCATCATGGGGCTCATCCACTTAATTCCCTTGTGTCCTGATGCATGCTCAGTAATCTAGGTAGATAAATCTAACGAGGTTGAGTCAGGTCCTCTAGACAGATTCTTTGTTGAAACATTTCATGTTTTATCCTAAAGACTACTTCAGTCTGAGGTGCAGTAACAAACAGTTTCATAAATAACACCTTCTCATAGTGGATCAACCAGTTTGCTAGTGACAGGCAAGCTGCTCACATGCAAATGTGGACCATAAGCTTAACAATTGATGGTTAATGCCCTGATGTCTGTCTGCTATTCACAGAGGGCTTAATGATACTTGCAATAACAGCATTGTAAGAGAGGGACAGTTGAACATATAGATGCCCCCACCCCTGTTTAACGATGGACAAGTTCACTTCATGAAGATGGCCTCCTTTAGTCCTTTCTCAAACCATTGTTCTTATCTTCATCCCCGAAAGAGTGACCACTGGCTTGCAGATGAGTGTAGACCACAGTCCTGGCCTGATGATGTTGCTCTTCTGTGCTGGACCATACTTTTGACCATGTGGCTGTTTAGTTTCCCATATGTAAGACTGATCACAGCCCTCATGGCACAGAACAATATGTATGTATACAGTATATATATGTATATATATGTATATGTATGTATATATATGCATAAATATGTATATTATATATGTATATATGTATATATATATATATATATATATATACAGGAAACCCTCGAGGTACGACACCTGCGACCTACGGCAACTCAGACTTACGATTTTATCATATTTAATAAAAATATGATTAAAAAAAAAAAAATTATTATTATTTTTTTTTTGTGTGTGTTTAAAAGTTATTAATTTCATGTGTATAGCACTTTGTTGCAGCTGTGGTTGTTTTAAATGGCTTTATAAATAAAGTATAATTATTAATTTTACGTTTTGATTAGAAATTTATCGTATTTACGCAACTTCCGGTCGTTTCCGGTCGCCACTTCCGGTCGCCATTTTACAACTGTACTGCGGTCAATGGAGCTCCAGAGGCTACTGTCAGCTGGCTCCGTGTGCCCGATCAGGGTTGCCTCATACGGATAAATTAGCTGGAAACACTCGGTCAACTCTGTGGACGTCTCAGGTCCGGAGGAGCAGCCGCGGATCGCCCCGCGATCGGCGGCCACAACGCCGCCCGACATGCTAACGACAGCAGCTAACAGAGCAGCTAACACAGGCGAAGACACCGAGCCGACATGCCGCGGAGGGGCCATCTGCGGCCGGGAGCTCGCCGCAAATGTCCGCCTGGCAGTCGGGGGACACCGGCTCAAAGTAAGACATTATATTTTTTATTTATTGTACAGTACAGTATTCATTTACTGTGCAGTTCTGTGCGTGTTTATGGCCTTAGTATGTCTGCTTGTTCAGTCTCATGCCATTAAATATGTGTGCGGCGCTCCGTTAGCGGTATAGCCGCGACCTATGTCAGAAACGCGGACCTACGACAGGCATGTGTTTTTGGTCCGCGAGGTACGACAACATCGACCTAAGTCACACCCGTAGGTCCCAATCCCTGACGTACCTCGAGGGCTACCTGTATATATATATATATATATATATATATATATATATATATATATATATATATATATATATATATATATATATATATATATATATATATATATATATATATATATATATATATATATGTGGGAGTGGTGGCGCAGAGGTTAAGAAGGTGCGCTTGTGATCGGAAGGTCACCGGTTCAAGCCCCGGTACCGACAACATCAAAGATGTGGGTGGGATAAGTGAAGCGGTCACACTTGTCTCCACCCTCATCTGCCCCACTCTGGGCCCTTGAGCAAGGCCCTTAACCCACACCATCTGCTCCCCCGGGAACCCTAGATATCAGCTCTCTGCTCCACACAGAGGGCTGTGGTTGCTCGGTGGTCTGTGGTTGTGTCAGGAAGGGCATCCGGCGTAAAAACAACTGCCAAATCTTCGTGCGACTAGATCGCTGTGGTGACCCCTAACGCAGGGAAAAAGCCGAAAGAAGAAAAAAAAAAAATATATATATATATATATATATATATACGTAAACTGATTTTTGACATAAGTCGAAATATACGTACATACTGCACCATATACATGCACAGTACTGTATTACCAAGCACTTAACCTATCCTAACACAGTACCTTACATAATTATCAAAAAACACATACATTTTGGAGCCATAATGAAGGGCAAAAAGAGTTAATGGCCTACAGGAATGCTGGTGATGCTGTATTCCTCCGTCCATCTGCTGTATTCTCTATTCCGTTTACGACGTAAAACCGCATACAGTACAGTATTCCTCTGCTGCTATTACCAAGCACTTAGCCTATCCTAACACAGTACCCTACATAATTATCAAAAAACACGTTTGGGAGCCATAATGAAGGGAAAAAAGAGTTAATGGCCTATACTGGGATGCTGGTGACGCTGTATTTCTCCATCCATCCGCTGTATTCTCTATTCCCTTTACGACGTAAAAGCGTCGTCCAGCTCGGTCCAGAGCGTTTACAGGAAGGCCTCCGCCTGTACTTTTCCACTGCTATGCCTGGTTTTGCCGGTCCACCTTGCCTCTGTATCCCTCTGCCTCTTTATCCCTCTGCCTCTGTATCCCTCTGCCTCTGTATCCCTCCGCCGCCGCACCGCGCACAGTGCCATACTGTATTCTTCCGCCGCAGTGGCCGCGTAACTCAAAAAAGGCTGTTCATAGTAAATGGGAGATGCGTCGTAACCACAAAACGTCGTAACTCGAGACCGTCGCAACCCAAGGACTACCTGTATATATACTGTGTATATATATATATATATATATATATATATATATATATATATATATATATATATATATATATATATATATCAGAGAGTCAGAGTCAGAGAGTCTTTATTGTCATTTGCACCGCATGTGGTACATGTGATGAAAACGAGATTATGTACACAGGGTCCCAGTTACATCCAACAACAAATGCAAGAGAAAAACAGTAATAACATCTAGGATTAACTAAGAAAAACATCAACTAGTAATACACTAAGCCCTAATGTAGTAGAAAAACATCATTATAAACAGCAGCACGAACATGAGTCTGTATGAGCAGATGGTCACAGATGAACACAGCAACAAGAAAACAGATCAGCATCAGCATGATGTGATATTTTGCAGTGATTATTCTTATTATTTATTTATTCATGAGTCTAACAGCCTCAGGGTAGAAGCTGTTCCTCAGTCTAGTGGTTCTACATTTGATGCTCCTCAACCTCCGTCCTGAGGGGAGTGGGGCAAAGAGTGAGTGTGCTGGGTGAGTGAGGTCTTTCATGATGCAGGTGGCTCTTTTCCTGCATCTGGAGGTGTAAATGTCTGTGATGGTGGGGAGACTGACTCCAACAGACTTCTGTGCAGCCTTCACCACTCTCTGTAGAGCTTTCCTCTCTGCAACTGTGCAGCCTCCATGCCACACATTGATGCTGGAGCACAGGACGCTCTCCACTGCACACCTGTAGAAGGAGGTGAGAACTGGGCTGCTCAGACCAGCTCGTCTCAGCCGTCTGAGGAAGTAGAGTCTCTGATGACCTTTCTTGATCAGGCTGGTGGTGTTGTTGGTCCAGCTGAGGTTATCATTCAAGTGTACACCCAAGTATTTTTAGCTGGAGACCATATATACCAGTACATATATACCAGTATATATATATATATATATATATCCAGCCACTTACCACAGCTTTCAAATTTTTATATTGCTTAAAAGCAAATTCCTCAAATAATTGGGGTGTTCAAAGATTAACCACTGGCCACCACCTGGCTCAGCCTTTGATCCTGATGGTGGATTAAATTGCTCCCTCTGCTCGCCAAGATTCATCACTCTGTTCTGCCCCAGTTAAGCAAAAAAAAATAAAAATCCTACATCAACAAGCAAAAAAAAAACTACATCTTTTCCTATAAACAGTTTAAATCCTACCCACTTTATCTTTCCCCAAAAACATTAAGATAACATTATGTTCCCTGTTCAGTTTGCGTCCAGAAAAACACAAATCTCAAAAACTACAAAAATTAACAATTCAAATCCTTCATCAACAGGGGACAAACGTCAGTATACTGCTTGTGAACATGTATTTAATCAGGCAAATCACACTGAGTTCACAGATCTCTTTTTTAAGTGAGGCCTGTGCCAGAAGACAGTCTAACATGCATGTTTTTGGTCCAAACTGGTGACTGAACCCAGGACCTGCTTGCTGTGAGGCAATAGTGCTAACCACTAAGCTGTCATGCTGCACACAGTAAAAAATAAAATAAAAATCAAGCTAGACATTTCATCAGTATTATACAACATTTCTAAAGCTCAAGATCTCAAATGTCCTCATAGGGTTTAACCTGATCACTAATGAGCTGGTATTATGAGGAGGCTACAAAGAAATTAAAGAGTGAGGGATTTATTAGAGTATAGCACACAGCCATGGCATTTTTTAATTAGATTCCTATCACACCACATCTTTTAATCTTTTATTTACACCTCACTAGATACAGTATTCTGTTTTGAAGACCTGCCTTTGTCAGAAAAGTGAAAATGTTCAGTTCTGAAGAACAAAAAAAAAAGCTTGATATATTAAGGCACTTTCTCCATCGGGAACAAGAAGCTATCATTTCCTACAAGAGATCTTGTAATAATGAACGCATCCACAAAAGCATGACATTTTCACATTTTTAAAGGAACTACTGTAATATCACTGTCACTGTCATGTAATGCAAAGTACAGTTGCTTGATAATTAAGTTTATTGTTCATCTATTCAAGCTTGGATGTTCAAAGAGTGTCCTGTTCAACCTTACTGTGTTGTTACCAGGAGTTAGAAATAAGTTTATTTATTGGGTGGATTGTCTTTTCAGTGCATGCAATTACTTTCAATCAAAATACTTAAACATGGAAACATGTCTGTTCACATATACAGCACAGGCTAAATGGTCCTTGGATTAAAGACAAGACAGCAGTGCAATATTCATTTATATGGCTCTGTGAGAAAAATAAATACATATCTCTTTAGCCATCAACATGCAAAATCTGCCTCAAATTTCTGCTCAAATTTCAAAGAAAAGCAACAACTCTTTGAGCTGAAAAAAGTATTTTCTCCCATTAGATAACCAAGGCTGGCTAACATTAGCTATATGCTAGCTAAAACAGAGATTTGTTGAATTTATGAACATAAATTTCCATGTATGAGTTTATAAAATTTGTTCCAAATTATGTGAAGGGAATGGGTGTGGAAAGTTAGGTTTGACCACCTGAGTTAAACCCAGACTACACCAAAATATATCATTTTAAAAACTGATTTTCTGCTGTGTCTACTTTTGCTCAACACACGAAAACAAAATTTTTGGTGACAAAATGTGATTTTTTTAAAAGTATATATTTTTTTAAAGTATTTTCAAAGAGGAGAGTTTTAAAATTCTGTGTTTTGTGGAATTGTACAAACGCAAAACATAGAGCTATTAATGATGACATAGCAGCCTTTTTTGCACATGCCCACCCTAATTTTGTTCCATAGAAACAAAGAAAAAAAAAAACCATGCAACCATATTTGCCAGAAATGTTTTAGCTACAGCTATGAATGTTCTTTCACGGAATTTTGTCAAGTCATTAATTGAACATTAACACCTATATTGCATTATACATAGTTCCCACACACGTGACCAGTATTGCACAATACCGGGTTTTCCGACACTCGTGTAGGCGGAAGATGGCGGACAAACAGACTAGAGCTACAAGAGCTAAGTGTATTGATACTCTTGACCGATGCACAAGAGCTAGAAATCTGAAAAAATAGCAGTGGTCAGAGTTGACCCTATGAGTTGGAGAAAAAAATCATGTGAGACGAAGCGGACAAGTTGTCACCAAGAAGTTACTCTGATATTGTTAAAGACCGTGTAAAGTAAAATTAAATTTGTGTTTTGAGTTTGTCACATGGCATAAATATGTGTTATTAATCACCCATATAAATCTGACTGATTAAAAACATTGTTTACCTTATAAAATTAAGTCTCAAAAAAGCAGAAAAATCATGATTGTGCCTTGGTCTGAAACTCTGGGGGCGTGTCAGCGCGTGGGCGTGGTTTCAGCGCAGCTGCGCTCGTGTCCTGCCCCCTCAGCTGAGCTTTGTGTGGAGGCAGACGGGTGCGCAGAGATCCACCTGCTCTGTTTGAGTTCTGGCTGTCACAGCAGCTCATTTTTCCAAGAGTTACGCTGTTTTTAGTGCACTAACAACTCTGGTTTTGTTTTTAAAGTTGAGGACACATAACTCCGCTGTTATGTGTTTAATAATAAGCGCTATTTTAGCAGATGAGCAACGGACTCGTTGCACACGGTCCGACCCGGTCACCTCGCATGCGGGGTCTGTGTTGGTGATTAAAATATAGAGTAATCACGTTGATAATGTAGTGGACCTACCCAGGGTCAAATTAAGGTTTTTGAACTGTCCAGTGATGACCTTTACTGACCTCTCAGTAAAGCAAGACATTTACTACAAAATCATTCATTTAGCTATAATCTGATAACATAGTCACCAATAAGAGACTATTTCTATCTTTGATTTTAGGCTGATGTGATCAAAAGAATAACTTTTGTCATTTTCATGATGTGTGCTTTTAAGCTGTGTTATTCTGTAAGAGTTTAAACTGTGTTCACTGCTGTGTTTAAAGGTGAAGTCTCGGGTCACAGAGACCGGACGGTTTTGTTTAGAAACTCAGAGGACAGTAAGCCGTTGTTTCTCATGAGCAGGGCTCCAGCTTTATCTGTCTTTTTCCTAAACATTTCTCTCTGCTGCTGGCTGTAACCTTGGGTCGTGATAAGACAAGTGAACTCCTCTCTTTGAATCCTGCTTTAAGTTCTAAGCTGTGGCTGGAACGCAAGAGTCTGCAAGAGACTGCAGGAGTCTGCAGGAGTCGGAAGAGTCTGCAAGAGTCTGCAGAGTTTGGAAGGAACCAGCAGGTTCCTGAGAGTTTCTGGGAGCTTCGAAAGATGATGTGAACTCTCCAAAGAGCTGAATGACCAACAGTCACGCGCTAAGGACTCGTCATCCAGCTGGGACTGATAACATGTTGTTATGGGTCCACTCCGAGCGTAAGCTCAAAAAACTTTGTTATTCCTTCCTGGAATAAATTATCTTGAGCCAAGAAGCCACGACTGTCACGACTTCTGCCGACGAAAGCGAGTATCACCGACACCGACAAGGTAAACACGTCTGGAGTCCAGCTTGGACTTGCGGGACCGACGACTCGTCAGTCCAAGGCTGACCACAGCTCTTTGCCAGAACCAAGGCGGACGTCTTAAGGTAAAGGAGCAGCTGTTTGCTTACTGGAGGTGTGATGATATCTTAGCTGGACGCGTACGGAAGAGTGTCATCTGGTTTCATAAATGCAAGATAAACTTCCTCTCTTAACCTCCCAATTCTTCTTAAATCTTTCCTCCTATTATTTCCCCTCTCAATCTAAGCTGGAAACTAATTAAGCTGAAGAGCCCACAGACTAAATATGTTAACATCCAATATTTATGTCTGTTGTGTTGAATTTAAGTGTGCTGACGTTTTAAATTGAAAGAAAGTGAAATCATGTCAATCAAGTGTAATGGTGTTAATTTAGTTGATTCATTTTAAATAAATGATAGTGTCTCTTTGACATATCAAACTAAGTTAACGTCTTTGTCACTTAATGGCTTTGTGTATTTATCCATCATAAAGATCACAGAAATATTGGGTAAACTGAAAAAGAACAGAATCCGTGAATTTACTATTCAATCTGAATAAGTAAATTAATTAAGGTAAAGAGGTCAGTATTAATATTGACCTCCTCATTAATTCTTACATCTGGTGGCCTCGTACGTGGTTCTGAAAGTTTATTGATATCTGTGGTCTCAGTCATGAACTGTAACGTCATGTTGGCATAATAGGATCCAAGTTTTAGACTCTAACAGATTAATTATTTTGGCTGGAAAAGTGTTCAGAACGATTGCAGGACTGCAGTTAATGACATTTGAAGCTGAAATTGTTATTTGTTCAACTTTTGAAACGCTATAAGTAGTTTGGTGGGGATCTGTCTCGCTGTGTGGGAAGTGTCTGGTGGTTCTGATAAGGACCCGGTCCAGATTACGTTGCACAAGCTGAGGCAATCTCACTGCAAAATGACCGCCGAGTCAAATTGCCTGAAAAGCTACTTTAACATCTACAAGATTGCTGTGTGTGGTATTTTTGCAAGTTAGAGCAGGTCGGAAAAGCATATTACTGTTAGAACGTGTCGGCTGGGTTCTGTCAGACCCGTTTCCTGCTCCATTGAAAAGTGGACCGGAACCGACCTTGAAGTGGCTCCGAGCGAGTCCGTGTTTGTTCTGCAGCTGCAGTGCTGGGTTACTGAGCGTAGCTTAGTTGTGCCTGTTTTAAATGTGATTGCCACGTTTCAGAATTTTGGGAAGTTAGTTTGAAGCGTTTGAGTTGATTACGAGTCTATAAAGTTGTGTTTTGTTGTGCTAAGCTAACGTTACATGGACGTGTCCTACACGTTGTTTATGAGCTGTGATTGGATGAACGAGAGCTGTGAGCTGTCAATCACTCTTGTAGCGAACGCTGATTCGCTGTTGTGTGCTGTCAATCACTCTTGTGGCGAACGCTGATTCGCTGTTGTGAGCTGTCAATCACGTCGCACGCCGTTGCGACCAGCCCACTTTGTCGTCATTTCCGGCGCTACATTGGTCGAAGGTAAGAAACTACATTCGCCATTAATGCTTGGAGAATGAACTACATATGCTGTGATTGATTTGTTGACGTCACGTATGTTGTAGCGAGCTCCGCCTCGCTCACGTAAGAAGCTGGTGACGCGCTACGCACGCTGCGTTGGCCCGCCCATTCTTGTCGTCATTTCCTGATGCACATTGAGTGACAATCAGACGCAGTTCACACACACACGGTGAAAAGTGGTTTCACTGAGAGTTTAAACACTCATTTAAAGCCATCTAAACTGTCTAACAACATATATTTGTCTCTGACAAGACCACAGTTCGAGCGTTTATCACGAACATACTAGAAACTAACTCTGAAAAGGTTGTTTTTAGTTTAAATACTGAATAAAGAAAAATCAGTCCCTCGTGATTACATTAAGACTCGAAACTGCCCCCTGTTGGTTAAAAGACGTTGACAGATGAGTTTTCTCAAATACATCATGAGAAGTCAGCATTTTTATGGTGAATTACCAGCTTTTAAAATTGTTCTGTACACAAACAAAAACTCCTGTTTATTCTAAATACAAATTTTAGTATAACAGAGGTACAGACACACAATTTGTGCTCATTTTAAATACTGAAGATATTTAAAATAACACTCAAAAAGGCATTTTTTATTTGATTTTCAAATTAAATAAAAAAAAAAAATGATGGAGAACAGAGAATTTCCACATTAAGCTCTTCACATCTCTGAATTTTAAACAGAATTGGTGTACACTGTACACTTTTAGTTAAAAATTGCATTTTTAACGTTTTTCTGTGTAAAATTAATGACTCCAGTTTATTTTAAATACAAAATTTAAAATAAACAGAAAGCATCTGCTGACTTGATTTTCACAAAAAATCAAAACAAAGATAGCAGAACAACTTTGAGGATGTCAACAGACAACAAATTGATAAAAGTCACTGATTTTTATTTGGAATGCCATCTGTCATGTTATGCTAAGCACACAAACACCTCCAGTTTATTTTAGATAAAAAATATTTAAAATAAACAGGTAATCCATTTTTCACTCCTGATAACTGTCAAAATACAGCAAAACAGTTTAGCCAAACTGCAATACATCTTTTTTAAGGCATAATGGAGCAGCATTCTGGGTACATTTTAGTGTGAACAATGTATTTATTTCGAATCTTTTAAATAGTGTTTGAGTAAGTAAAACGGACGTCATGCTTGGGTTAGTTAGTAACTGTTGTTGAAAAATAAGTTATATTTTAAAGTTAACACTGCAAAAAGGCATTTAACTTTTACAATTCATTTGAGGGTAAAACCTGAAGAAGGTACCTATGAATAGAAATACTTATTACACAGTGAAACACTTAAACCAGACAGCTGATTAGTTTGATTGACTCAGTGCTGCATTAAAAGTGAAGATTTATTTGCACACATTAAAATTCGAACTGTCTTATTGATTTTCACAAAAAATCAAGTTAAAGATGGAAGTTCAAGACGGTACGCGTCCAAGGCTCATACAGTATGTGCCTCTAGAAGACCCATACATCAGAGGGTACCAAGAGGAACCCCGGAGCCATGAACTTGCTCCCCCTGCACCTTGCACAGAGGAAAAATCTTTCTCATTGTGTGGTGACTACTCAGCTGCCCGAAATGTCTTGCAGAGAAACGATGAACATCCATATTTTTTCTTTGCCAGAATTTTGAAGGCGTATATAGGTGACATGATGGAACCTGACCTGGAAGAGCAGACGCTTTTCAAATCTGTTTTCAGGGATAATCTAATCCCTGATGTTAGATTCAAGTTGCCATGGAACTTGGCCTGGGGTGATTTAGAAGCAACATCTTTGCATGAAATAGTACAGTGTGCTACGGATGTCTTTGCAGCTAACATGCAAGCCAAAACACCCTTACAGGTGTCCCCGAATGAAGCGGTCAAATCCCACTCGCTGGAGCTAGAAGGGACAAGTTCATCAACTCCCTCTCCTAACAAAGGCGAAAAGAAACAGACCTTTCAACCTGACAAACCACAAAGTGGGGGTATCCGCTGGAGAAAGAAGCCAAAATGGTTCAGATCGAACCAGATGGGTGAAAAACAAGGCCCATCGGTGGGTGAACTTCAAAAGAAATTGAAGTGTGAGGACCTAGACTCGTGTAAAAATGAGTGGTCCCAACAGAAACCCCCGAGCCTTGGAACTGCACCTCCCGCGCCTCGAACAGAACAGTTCGAAATAGGCAAGGAGTCACAAATGTCCCGAAACAATGGCCCAACACCTCTATGCTCGGAAGAGACAGAGGAAGTAAGTAGTTTGTCAGTAGATTTGAATGTTGCTGTGCTTGACCAACCTGATACAATGAGTGGCATTATCATTGATAATGACACTATCAACATTGACCGACCTGGAGCGATGTGTAGCACCGTCTTTCACAAGACCTCAGCGCACGCTACTACCAACATGGCCATGGATGTTGACAGCAAACCAATTGCTGACAAACAACGACATCCTGAAGGTCATGATACTGTCAGCCAACAAGATGCTGACAGTAAACAAGATTACACAGACAGAGGTACACGTGAACGGAAACGTGTACCAAGACCCAAGTGGTTTCTGTGTAACTTTATGCAAAGGGGGGTGGCTAAGAAAGCCTACCTGCCCATCACACTGGAAGGTGTCCTTGAGCGTGAAGCCCTCCTGGATGGCAGTTCTGATATAACTATTATGTCGGCCAAGCTGTTCGAGGAGCTGAGGACCGCCGCTAACGGTGTTGACGGGCAAATACCCTTTGAGGAATGTGCTATTGAGCTACAGGGTCTCGCAGAGACGAGAACAACCCTAACAGCCATAGCTATGGTTCACATGCAGATTGGCAAAACGACACTACACCACCCAGTGTATGTGTCCACACTTGACTCATTCCCATTTCTGGTTGGCCAAGACTTTATAAACCGTTTTGAAGCGATTATAGATTATGGTCAACAGAAAATGTGGGCAACAGTGAGAAAACCCCTGCCAATAAAAGTGCCTCCTCGTTGTGGTACAGACTGCCTAACCGCAGGTACCGCAGTGGCCACGAGGGACTCCCCAACCGTGGTCACAAGCCCGGTAAGTGAACCTTCAACTACAGATGAGACAGTAGAGACTCAACAGTTGGACCAGACTCTGGCCCGACAAGAGAACCTCCTCTGCGAGCTGACACAGTCAGCACTCACTGAACACTACCTACCACAGGTAGTGAAAGGTGTTGAGATCCAAGGATCCTACACCGAAGAGGCTGTACTGTCCTATGGGACAGGTAATTCAGCCATCAGCCAAGCTTTCGATGAAACCTTGGTTCAAGGACATGTGAGTCCTGGAAGTGGCAGTCCGCGACATGCTGACAGTCACTTGGATTTCAGTGTCACAGATTTTGAGGACCCCTCCTCCAACAAAAGGGGGGTGTACTCTCACTCTCTACCACAGGTAGTAGACTGTGTGGAGGTCCGAGGATCCCACACCACAGACGCTGTACTGTCCTCTGGGACAGGTAATTCAGCCATCAGCCAAGCTTTCGATGAAACCTTGGTTCAAGAGCTTTTGAGTATAGAACTACTCAGAGATGACATAGTTCTTACAGACTCAAAGAGCACCTCTTCAGTCATGAAGTGGGAAGACACACATCACAACGACAGTGACGCACCGCGGTCTGACCAGTCAGACACACCAGCGACTGCGCCGACAGTTGTGACACACCTGAATTACGCAGAAAGAGGTAAACGTACGGAGAAACGTTGGCCGAAGCCTATGAGGTTCCTGTACAAGCTTCCCGATACACTGCGTGAACGGCTTAAACCAAACGGTGGCATCCTAACTTGTGCCCATGGACGGACGTCCTCACCTGTGATCGTGGTCCCCCATGACCAAAGGGGGGTGATGTTAGGCCATGCCAAAGACAAAGATTTGAATGTACACCTCAGAAACACTTTTGCTTTCGCCCAGAAAAACCTGGAAAGATCCGCTGAAGGACGTAAGGCGTACTACGACCAAAAGGCCTCTCACAATGAACTCCAAGTGGGAGACAGAGTCTGGTACTATACGTTCGCCCCAGCAACCGGGAAAGGAGAGTCCGAGACCGGAACTCTCGCCCGCAAACTAATGCCCAGGTGGACTGGACCTCATCTGATAACAGACAAAGTGTCCTCAGTCGTCTACGAAATCAAAATCAGCAAAGGCCGCAAAGAGCCAATTGCTAAATGGGTACATCGAAATCAGATCAAACCTTACAAGGCGTTCAATGAATCCACAAAAGACAAAGATCTCACAAACACACCGACTTCATGGGATAATAAGGTCGTCCAAACACAAGTTAGTAAATAAACTAATCAGGTTTAAACTACCATATTTCCCACCCTATAAGTCGCATTGTCCAATTTGAACTTAGAAACGCTAAGCCTAAAACCCACAACAAAAAACTAACCTTAACAACCGTTTAAATCCACGAGATTTAATTTGACCTCGGTCATAAAGTTGAGACCTGTTTTCTTGTGTGTTGCACTTTGGAATCTGACGACAAGAGTGTGTCGAAGCAGTGAAACGTTGTTTCCTTGTTGTTTAGTCATTACTGTTGTCATTAGTTGAGATATTGTTTGGTTCTGAACACTCCCAGCCAAAAAGGTTTTGTATTAACATTGGTTAATGAATGATATGGATTTAACTATGCCAACATGCAGTTCGTTTTGTTAAATCTCAATCGTCGAAGAGTCAATGTAGTTTAAAGCTACTCAAGGTACAATAAACTACACTGGTCTCACAATTTCTAAATTGAACCGATTCGATCGTTTCTATTCTAGATTATCTATTCATTTTGATGAGTCTCGCCATAGACTTCAAAATTTATTAGGAATACCAAATCCTACGTCGTTCGTCTAAAAGACAACAGACATTTAGATCAAACTATATTTCATTTTTCTACTTTAGTTTAACCTAAACTAATTAGTGAATGGAGGAATAGTTTGGAATTAGAGGCCTTCGTTACAGAAGCCCTCCAAAATTCTATAGGTATAGATCCCTATATCTAATTTACAGAATTGATCCACCCCTTAATTAGTAAGTGTAGCTGTTCTAAACCATGATAGCTTACATACCAGGTGCATATAGGTAAGGCTTAATGTAAAATCCCAATCATAAGCCCACCTTAAAAACCACATAATTGCATGACACATAGAACCAGAGTGGCACTGACTGGAAACCAACCAGCCAACAACCTTCGATGTGGGGACCTGCAGCTCCAACGCTTGGTCTTCAACCTTCATCCAAGGGTCGCCTCCTCTGCGTCAATCGAGGGATCCCCTCTACATGCTGATTATGAAAACAATTGTTGCTGATGAAATCACCAACTCTAATCGTGGTGGAATTACTGCTGTGGGATTATCGCTGTGGATTATAAGACTTTGTTTTCCAAAGGATCACAGACTTTGTTTTCCAAGAGTTAACAGACTCAGTTTTCCAAGGGATTAAAAGCTTACCGCAATGGGATTACCTCCGAACAGTATGGAATTTCCAAAACTTTATGGGATTATAATTTTTGATTTTTCTTTTCCACTTGCTGGATTACTTCAAGATCAAAGACAGTTCAAGGTTTCCTTTCGTGTTGGACCCCATCCCCAAGGACTGGCGATGGCTTCCAAAAGGGGGGAGATGTAGTGGACCTACCCAGAGTCAAATTAAGGTTTTTGAACTGTCCAGAGATGATCTTTACTGACCTCTCAGTAAAGCAAGACATTTATCACAAAATCATTCCATTACAGGTATTCCCCGATTTACGAGCGAGATCCGTCACAAGGGGGCGCTCGTAAACCGGAAATCTCGTAATTTGGAACGGCCGCCATTGCTCTCGTAAACCCGGAAGTCCGCTCGTAAATTTCGCCAGCGCACCTAAAAACACTCTATTTTCATCTATAAACTACTTTTGAGTGCATAAAAATGATCGGAAACGTGTGTTTATATGCTTAACTTGCTAACTGTAGTGAAAAAACACATGAAAACTCAGTATTTTTTTCGTTTTTTCCAAAAATTCGCAACCCGGAAGTCCGCTCGTAAATTTCGCCAGCGCACCTAAAAACACTCTATTTTCATCTAAAAACTACTTTTGAGTGCATAAAAATGATCGGAAACGTGTGTTTATATGCTTAACTTGCTAACTGTAGTGGAAAAACACATGAAAACTCAGTATTTTTTTCGTTTTTTCCAAGAATTCGCAACCCGGAAGTCCGCTCGTAAATTTCGCCAGCGCACCTAAAAACACTCTATTTTCATCTAAAAACTACTTTTGAGTGCATACAAATGATCGGAAACGTGTGTTTATATGCTTAACTTGCTAACTGAAGTGAAAAAACACATGAAAACTCGGTATTTTTTTCGTTTTTTCCAAAAATGTGCAGCTCGTAAGTCTGGGACCTCGCAGATCAGAGCGCTCGTAATTCGGGGACTACCTGTAGTTGTAATCAGAATATAGTCACCAAAAGAGACTATTTCTACCTTTGATTTTATTCTAATGTAATCAAAAGAATAACTTTTGTCATTTTCATGATATATGTTATATGCTGTTATTCTTTAAATGTGAAACATCAATGTGTCATTTCTGCAAGTGAAAAGGTGTCAAAGTTCAGCTAAAATGTCAAACTGACTTACACTGAAATTGTTTTTGTCGAGTTTCAGCTAAAACTCTCATCTAGCGTCTGAAAGTCTCTCACTCAGATACTTTTCCTAAACAATTTCCTTCTCTGTGCTGAATTTCACCTTGAATAGTGATAACAAGTGGACCAATGAAAAAGAGACAAGTTTCTCTCCTCTCTAAGTCTCTTTTTAAGTTCTAACTGTGCGGAAACGCTTCAGTCTTTGAATGGACAGAGAGTTTGAATGGACAGAGACCTGAAAGCTCTCTGCCTTGCAGCTGGTCAAGCTTGGTCAAGAGCCAAAGACTAACTTGTCAGCTAGAACTGATGGACGCCTCCATCCAGTTCCCCGAGCAAAAGCTCCAAAGTTCCTAATGAACTTTCTTTGAGAAACATCTCGTCTTGAAGTCGGCCAGAAGCTGCCACATGTTTCTGACGGCTGACGCGGATCCGAGGAGACGTTGGAAGTAAACGACCAGTTCAGACGTACGAGGGCCGGAAGGACTCTGTGCACCTGGGAGGCTGGTGATATCTTTATCAGACGCATCGTCAAAAGGTAAAGAGCTGTTTACAAACGTACCTGGGATTTAGCCGAAGTCGGATGGAAAGTGTCATCTCTGGTTACACTCGAGATAAATAACTTAATCTCTCCAACCTCTTATTCCTCCTTTTCCCTTTCCCTCTCAATCTTAAGCTGGAAACTATAATTAAGCTGAAGAGCCCTCAGACTAAATATGTTTAACATCTAGTATTTATGTCTGTTGTGTTAAATCAAGTGTGTGATGTGTGTTAAATCGCAAGAAAATGAAACCCTGCCAATCAAGTGTAATGATGTTGATTTAGTGATTTATTTTAAATAAATGGTAGTGTCTTCTGGCATACCAACTAAAGTCAACGTTTACTGTCACTTAATGGCTATGGTTCTTTATCCATCACAAAGATCACAGAAATATTGAATAAACTGAAAAAGAAGAGAATCCGTGAAATTACTATTCAATCTGAATAAGTAAATTAAGGTAAAAAGGAGGTCAGTATTAAACTGACCCCCTCTAAACCCTTTACATAATAAAACGCCACCCAGGCAGACCCAATCCTGTACAGGACCGTCGTGTCTCCCCAGGCAACGATCTACCTTACCAAAAATCCCTTAAACAAACAAAACACGAGAACTGGACTACCTACACCCACACAGTCAAAAGTACAACAAAATGAGAAAGAGAAAAAACCCAACAGTCACCTCACTGTTGATCCCAGTTGTTCAGCTGTTCCTCCTGAACAGCTATAAAGACACTGCCCTCAGTGACTTTAAAAAATGACCTAATTAAGCCAAATACAGGTACACACCGTCAAAAGCCAAAGCTTCAGTCAGCACTCAAGGTGTTTTAGACCACACAGAACTCTACTTTAACAGTCAGAGTCACTTCAGAGCTCCTAACAGCTCAGCTATTCCCCCTGGAGCAAACTTACTAACAAACAGAGAGGGTGTAGGTCTCTCTGAGTCAGCACAACACACACAGCTTTACAGCTGTCAATCAACACTAGGTTAGTTACCTTCAGTGTATCTTCAGCCTGTTCATCAGAACTTCAGCTGACATCAGGTGTCTTTCCACACCAGCTTTTTACTAGAGTCACAAGCCAAATCTTGTGTCCAGCTTCTACCCTTGCTTCCTGCAAGTCCACACACTTGATCAACAAGCCAAATCCTGTTGCATCAAGTCACACAACTCTAGTAAGCACTAGAGCTGTTACAAGAGCACCCTTGCTCTTTTTCATTCATTCAACCTTTATTTATACAGGCTAGCCTCGTTGAGTCACGGGGACTCATTTACAAGAGGGACCTGTCTCACTCACACCAAACAACCATCCACTCTCACACTCACACCTAGGGTCAATTTAGAGTCACCAATCAGCCTAACAAGCATGTTTTTTGGTCTGTGGGAGGAAACCGGAGTACCCGGAGGAAACCCACGCATGCACGGGGAGAACATGCAAACTCCACCCAGAAAGGCCCCGGACCGGGATTTGAACCGGCAACCTTCTCGCTGAGAGGCAGCAGCTCTACCAGTTGTGCCACCGTGCTGCCCATGAACTACATGCTCTACATAGCTCTACATGAACTGTTTAAACAGCCCCAAACTTCAAGAGCTTTAGCTCAAAACACAAAGTGGTCAGAGTGGATGGAGAACACTCTGGAACACACACAGGCAGCAATACAGCTACCTTAAGCAAAACTTGGTTTACCTGCAACAGGATCACAAGTTGTTCCAACAAGCACCCTTGCTTGCATCCACCAACCTCGGTTGGCAATCTCAACCTCACATTAGCTCTCAGTAAGGCTCCACAGTGTTCAGGTCTCAGCTCAGACTATTTAAAAGGCTGAGACTCAACAGGTGTTTAGGCTGAGTTAATCAAGCCTGATTAGGCTGAGAGAAAAAAAGTGCAGCTACAGGCTGCTGGTGCTTTCTTTAGCAGACTGCAGCCAACCTAAACACAACAATGATGTTTTAAAAAAAACTCTGAACCCCCTCAGGTTCATAACACAGGAAAAAAATAAAAACAAAAACTCGGTTGGTTGTTATGTGATCGAAGTAAACGCAACCAAAAATTATTAAGAACATTGATTTACCTGCTGTAAATCAGCTGATTATCACGGACTAAAGTCCGACATCGTCGGCTCGGTTCTGGTCCACTCAGCCACTGGTGTGGAGCTTGTTACATGAAGCGGGTTCCACTTGGCGTCAAATCTGTTGACTCTTATCCAAATTCCAGCTTTAATTTGTTGTTAGCTGCACTTTTAGCTCAGAAGAAAGCAGCAGACTGAGGAAACACGCATGCGCATTAGAATCAAGAAGAATCAAGAATCAAGAAGGTTTATTAACATTGCATCAATTTTCACCGATTACAACGTGACTATGTAGTTGCAGGCATCCAGAAGAGAGAATGAGTGCAAAAGCTGCAGCAAAACAAAGCACATAACATGTTTTATCAACACACGATATGTTTTATCAACACACGACATGTTTATTCAACACATGATATGCTCTTAGCGCGGCCAGGCCCAATCTGTCCCCAGATGAAGGTCAAAAGCAGGAAAAACAGGCAGAAACACTGGGATTCACAGCATTGATATTAAAAAAAGATGAATCACATTTTGTCTTCAAGACACCGCGTGATTCAGTAAAAACCATATCAGAGCACATTTAGTTACAATAACAAAGGAAATACGGCAGGCAAGGAGATTGGGTCTATGATTAATTTCAGACAAGCACAAAGTTCAGCAGATGTGCAGCTGGGTGTTATCTGAAGCTTCACAGAAATCTCTGGGGAGGGGGAGGAGGGGGGGGGGCTCTTCAGCTCCTCACTCTGGGAGAATGGATTCCCACAGCCCGCTTTTCAAGGACATGTGCAGAAGCCAGATAATGTTATTGTTTGTTATCCAAATAGACCACAGTGTTCTTTTCCACTGCCGCCTCCAAGTCTGTGGGTGCTGTTTCATGGCCGAAAGAAATCCAAATATGTGGTTCTGCTCTGCCCCGCTTCATGAGCTTCCACCTGTCCCTTGATCGATCCGGGGTGGCTGCAAACAAGTCCCAAAACGGACAGCAGGTGCACGGTGGTCCACCACTGCACCAATCGTGCGATTGAGCTCATACAGCAGCTGGGATGAGGAGCCCACGGCCCGGTTCAGAGAATTTTGCTGATCAGGCAGTCCCGACAGCGCTCTGATAGCCGCCGAAGCCTCCCTCAGCTTCCGATAACAAACAACTCCGGTTACGCCAAAAAACAGAGCAGTTGCTACCAATAATCCAATAATCCACAAATCCTCCACGTCCTCCACACTCAGAACGGACAGACACATGGGCTGCCACTGACCCCACGAGTCCAGCACGTATCCAGCCGCGTGTGTGTCGGAGGGACAGACAGCTTCTCCTGGCACGGTCCGCTTCGTGGAAAAAATCTTATCCATTGAAGAAACAGCCCAATTGATTAATTCCATATTGGTTCGAGTGAGCGCTGAAGGGTCACAGACGAGACGAAAAGCAAGCAGGGAGTAGGAAAAACTTAGGGAGGGAAGAGCAGAAAGATATGCGACCTGCCTTGCCGAGTGCCGGAAGTAGAACATTAGGTGAACTTACAAAATTTGCAACGCCATCTAATGACCCGGCATGGTAACTACAGTGGATTAATGAGGGCGGGGGAGATTCGAGCGGATGCATGTAAACACTAGAATTCATCCGTGTCAACGCAGATCTTTTCCTCTAACTAACACACGCAAAACCTCTGTTTCCTCCCACCGTGTCCGTGTAAACAGGGCCTGAGGATCTTCACCAGCAGACTTGAAGATCAGAGAAAGCAGTTGTGTGAGATTGCAATCTTGTTGCTACAGAGTTTATTCAAACAGTTAGAAAAATTGAGTCATTGCGGAACATTTTGTCAATAAATTTAGGTAAATCGGCCTTTGTGCATTTCTGAGGAGTGTTATCCGATACGAAGTAATGAAGAACTTACCAAAAGGAGATAATTCCTCTTTTAGTCAGTGTTTTTCCATCTCGTAAAATTTATTATTATATTTTTTTAATGTAAGATTGTACAGTTGAACTTTGTGGTATTGGATAGTATGAATAATGTACCATTTAAGTGATGTTACACAGGAATGCTTTATTTTCTGTTGAGCATCTTTTGGACTAAAGGCCTTTTTTGGGGTCTTTTTTTTCTGTATATCAAAGCCCGATCCACCTGTTTTTCTTTTATTTTAATATATTTTACAGAATTACAGTCTTCTTTCAAGCAAGCATGATTCTACTGTTGAGCATCATGTTAGGGGACCTCAGATGCATTTTTTAAATTTTTATGGTATTTCTGTGGAATATCCAGACCCTATTCCTTCAATTTAATGCACAAAATAATTATTAGATAATCAATTATACCCTTTTTAATTCTGCCATTTTTAACTTTCGTTTTGAACGACCGGTTTCTGATAGAAGTTCTGAAGTCCACGCCCTTCAAAGATCTGTTTACGCCCTCTGTAACAGCCAGTATCTGTAATGTGTTGTTGTTTTAAAATTAGCTCTTTTTTTATTACTCATTTGACTTACTGTTAGTGCTAGCTTAAGATAACTTACCGAAACCCGTCTGAGCGCGCCGCAATTTGCTGCTCCTTTTAGCATTAGACCTCCCGAATCCGATGCTAATGTTAGCTTGTTCCTCTTCCGGTGTTTGCCAGCTCCGCTCGTTGCACGCGGCGATTTTGGGAGTTATCGCTGTTCCAGTCAAGACAACACAAAGTTCACCAAGTGTCTCCCGTAAATTAATCCATAAGGAGAAGGTCCTCGCTGCTGTGAGGCTGCTGGGACGCTGCAACGAGGCTGTACAATTGAAGCTCCGCTCCATCCGCCAGAAGCAGTGTCCCGTTGCCGCCGGTCCCTATGCCGGGAGTCCGCTCGTTTAATTTTTGCCGGCTGCGCGTTGGGAGCGATCGCAAATACACTAAAAATTGAACTAAAACATAAAAATAACAATTATACTTTATTTATAAAGCCATTTAAAAAAACACAGCTGCAACAAAGTGCTGTACACATGAAATTAAGAACATATAAACAAAAGATGAGATGAAATCATGAAAAACAACAGTCATGTGTTTAATACAGAAGTGGGTTGAGCCTAACCAGGGGTTGCTAGGTGAGGGGCTGGACTCAGGTTTGAGGTGATTGGCTGCGGGTTGTGACGTCAATAACCGCAGGAAGTGTGAATCCAGGTGTATTTATCAAAAATAAATAAATCTACTTAGAGTAAATAAACCACTGGGTGCATTTTTTTGGCACAAGGACTGTTTTTTTATGAAGTAAATACCCAAAGTTGAGTAAAAAAAACATTAAAAAGTGAATTTTGCATCTGTGGTCCCCTTTAAATATAAAATCATTAATGTTCACTTACAAAAAGGGTGACCTGCTTTTTTTTATAATTAAGACTAATTTATTTCTTAATGCAACCTTTACCTAACGAGCCAGCCCTATTCTTGTACGAGTTTGCCTTCAAGCAGACAGCCTGTGAAAAGAAACAAGCTGGCAAAAGACAGGATTTGGCTGAGAGGGATGTACAAAAGAAAATAAAGCAAGGGGGGCAAAGGTAAAATTCCCCATTGTGCCCGTTTGTATTACAGTATTTTTTTCATTAACCCTTTGTTTATCCAGGTTAGTCTCATTGAGCCACTACTGTATACTCATTTTCAAGAGAGACCTGTTTTAGGGAGCAGATGGTGGGGGTTAAGGGCCTTGCTCAGGGGCCCATGGTGGGGCGAATGAGGGTGGAGGCAAGTGTGAGTGCTTCACCTTTTTCCACCCACATTTTTTTTATGTTGTCTGTACCGGGGCTTGAATCGGCGATCTTCCGATCACAGGCCCACCGTCTCTAACCTCTGCGCCACCATTAACCGTGTTCCTCAGCAGGATAACATTTTTTTGAAAACAAGTAAATTGGCATTTTCAGTAGCCTTAATATTTTTAGTACAGTATTGTGTTTTTGATATTAAGCACAAAAGAGGAGATAGGCTTCACAGATTCTTGGTGCTTTCAAAACATACACAAGAATTAGACCTTGTGTAAGGATTGTAACTTTAATTCAAAGAAACCAATACATTTTACCTCCACCCTGAAAACACTCCTATCATCGGATCTGTCATTGTAAAAATGAATAAACAGATTTATTTCCTTTACTGCAGATAGGATAGAAAATGTGTTATTACATCAAAAGACATTTTATTGACTTGATTTAGTGTCTTTTAAGGCCTCTGGGTCTGATCACACATGAAGAAAAACATGTTTGGACCCTAAACATAAAGTTATTTTTGATTGATTCTTGGTAATTATGTTCAGTAGGAGTTCCCAGAAAACATCTTGTTATGTTGGACTCTCCAGAATTCTTTGAACCATTTAGTGCTTTTTTTCTGCTGAAAAAAGTAATAAGTAAAAAACAACAACTACTGTATAGAGTACCGTAGTCACTTATTTCTGGTTTTCATAGTAATGTGGTCGTCTCAATTTTTTTTATAAAGGTGATGATGGTAGGAAAAACATTTTGTGAAGGAGGAATTTAGCAAATGATGGACAGAAAATAAGCAAAGCCATCAAAGAACCCATCAGATTCTTTGAATGGCACAAAATTCAAAGCATCCAAACACAAATACCCACTTCAACATGTCACCAGACATCAAAACTGATGAATGAATCTCACCGTTTCTGATAATTACGACCACGTTATGCAACCTTCAAATGTGGAAAGCCAAAAATAAAGACGTAAACTTTTCAAAGTATGGCGATCAAGGTTAGAATTGTACAGCTCTTAATTTTTTTTACTTCTCCCTGTTCATTTGCCATTTCTTGTTTTACAATTTGTATTTTAAATGTAAACATTTGGGAGTTTCTGTCATGAACCAACTTGAAATAATCTAAATTAGCAAAATATTAATAAAAAAAATACTTTCAAATCAAGACTGAAAAGTATTTGTTTAACAGATCATCTTTAAAGCCCTAAAACTAAGATTTGGTGCTGTTGGTTAGTTTTTGGCAGTATCCGGCAGTTTAGCCAGTTAGCTCCAGCCTCGAGAGCCGGCTTCGGACGGACTGTGTCCAATCAGAGGTTCCTGCGCTCGGATACATGAGCTGGAGCTGAACGGCGGTTTTGCGGAGGGACAGATGAACGAAGGAAAACGACGCAGTGAACCGCGTGAAGCAGCAGACAGTGAGCTGGGCCGGAGGAGCAACGAGATAACATGCTAACAAGCCTAGAGTAGGATGGACGGGTGGATGCTAATGCCCCACCGGGGACACAAAGCCGACAGGCAACGGAGCTTGTCTCGATGTCCGCCTGGCAGCCTCAGATGTTGGATGGATACCGAGCTAACATGCTAAAACGCCGAGAAACAGTTGCGACCGGGAGCTCGTCTCAATGTCCGCCTGGCAGCCACAGATGTTGGATGGACACCGAGCTAACATGCTAAAACGCGGAAAGGCCAGCTGCGGCCGGGAGCTCTCCTCGATGTCCGCCTGGCAGCCTCAGATGTTGGATGGACACCGAGCTAACATGCTAAAACGCGGAGAAACAGCTGCGACCTGGAGCTCGTCTCGATGTCCGCCTGGCAGCCTCAGATGTTGGATGGACACCGAGCTAACATGCTAAAACGCGGAGAGGCCAGCTGCGGCCGGGAGCTCATCTCGATGTCCGCCTGACAGCCTCAGATGTTGGATGGATACCGAGCTAACATGCTAAAACGCAGAGAAACGGCTGCGGCAGCCTTTTGGAGGGTCTAACATGCTAATGCGGCATGGCCTAACATGCTAACGCGGAGGGGCTAATGCTAACGCAGCGTAGCTTGTTGGATGGACACCGCGGAGAAATGGCTCCCAGTAAGTTATTAACTCTTTTCTCCTTCATGATGGCTACAAATGTATGGAGTTAACATGTTAACAGTCCTTCCTGTAAACAGTTTGGACCGCGTGGAGCAGCACGAAGCTGCAGAGCTCGGACGTGCAACGAGCTAACATGCAAAACAGACGGAGACAGGCTTGACCAGCTCAAAGTAAGAAATTAAATTATTTTTTGTCTCCAAATGTACTGTGTGTGTTTTTGGATAATTATGTAGGGTACTGTGTTAGGATAGGCAAAGTGCTTGGTAACTTGGTAACTGTACATTACCGTACATGTACGTGTATAAGTGGCGGCTCGTGTGTTTTCCAACTTACGGCGATTTTCGTGTTACGAACGGCCGCAGGAACGGAACGTGTTCGTAAGTCGGGGACCACCTGTATATAATTTGTAATAAATTACATTATGTTTTGTCTTAGTCTTCATTTCAACACTCGATTCACGTCCCGTTAGCTCTCCTGTGTCCACTTTGCTATCATCCTCTCAAAATATAAAACCAGAAACAGAAGAGGAAAGATGAACACTTTAAGCATCACTCACTCAACATTTACAGGTAGTCCTCGGCTTACGACGGCCTCGAGTTACGACGTTTCGTGGTTACGACACGCATCTCCATGAAAATAAAAAAATAAAATTATTTTGAAAAATTTTATTTTGAAAAGCAGAGTTCCGAGTTGCTGGTGTAGATTCTCAGAGTTCCGAGTTCCTTCCGGTTTTGACGGCAGAAGCAGTAGCTTGACAGCAGAAATGTAAACACTCTGGACCGCGCGAAGTACAGGCAGCCTCAGATGTTGGAGGAGCACCGAGCTAACATGCTATTGCTAACACAGACGGAGGAAGGCTTCACCAGCTCCCAGTAGGTTATTAACTCTTTTTTTCCCTTCATTATGGCTCTCAAATGTATGTGTTTTTTTATAATCATGTAGGGTACTGTATTAGGATAGGCTAAGTGCTTGGTAAAATACAGTATATTGTACGTATAAGGTGCAGTTTGTATGTATGTTCCGACTTACGTGGAAATTCGGGTTACGACGGAGCGTAGTGTAAGAATTAATGAGGAGGTCAATATTAATACTGACCTCTTTATCCTTAATTAATCTACTTATTCAGATTGAATAGTAAATTCACGGATTCTGTTCTTTTTCAGTTTACCCAATATTTCTGTGATCTTTATGATGGATAAATACACAAAGCCATTAAGTGACAAAGACGTTAACTTAGTTTGATATGTCAAAGAGACACTATCATTTATTTAAAATAAATCAACTAAATTAACACCATTACACAAGATAACTCCCTGACTTAACTTTTCTTCCTAAATCTTTCCTCCTACTCTTTCCCCTCTCTATCTAAGCTGGAAACTATTTTAAGCTGAAATGCCCACAGACTAAATATGTTAACATCCAATATTTATGTCTGTTGTGTTAAATTTAAGTTTGCTGACGTATTAATTTGAAAGAAAGTGAAATCATGTCAATCAAGTGTAATGGTGTTAATTTAGTTGATTTATTTTAAATAAATGATAGTGTCTCTTTGACATATCAAACTAAGTTAACGTCTTTGTCACTTAATGGCTTTGTGTATTTATCCATCATAAAGATCACAGAAATATTGGGTAAACTGAAAAAGAACAGAATCCGTGAATTTACTATTCAATCTGAATAAGTAGATTAATTAAGGATAAAGAGGTCAGTATTAATATTGACCTCCTCATAATTCTTACATCTGGTGGCCTTCGTACGTGGTTCTGAAAGTTTATTGATTTCTGTGGTCTCAGTCATGAACTGTAACGTCATGTTTGCATAAGTGGATCCAAGTTTTAAACTCTGAGGATAATGATTTTGGCTGGAAGTGTTCAAAGCAGGCAGATTCTGCATGTTTTTATCATTTGAAGCTGTGAGATTGTTATTGTTTCATCTCTGTTAGACGCTGTTGGAAGCATTCAGGTGAAGTTTTGTCAGCCGTGGTCTGTGGTGGTTCTGGTCCTGGTTCGGTCCAGTTCACGCAGACTCCTGTACAAAGCTTTGTTTGACCGCCGAGTCAGAAGCCTGAAAGCTAATTTAACATCTACAAGATTGCTGTTGTGGTATTTTACATTTTAGAGCAGGTCAAAGAAGCATATAACTGTTAGAACGGTGTCGGATAGTGGTTCTGAAACCCGAGTTCTGCTCCCTTAAAGTGGACGGAACCGACCTTGACGCGCTCCGAGAGAGTCCGTGTTTGTTCAACAGCTGCAGTGCTGTGTTACTGAGCGTAACTACGTTGGCCTGTCTAGGTGTGTTCGCCGCATGTTTCAGAATTTTGGAAAGTTAATTTGTAGCGTTTGAGTTGTTTTAAGAGTCTATAAGTTGTAGTCCGCTGTGTTGAGCTAACGTTAGAGCTACGTGTCCAAGTACACGTTTGTTTATGAGCTGTGATTGGATGAAACGAGAGCTGGGAGCTGTCAATCACTCGTAGCGAACGCTGATTCGCTGTAGTGGGAACGCACGCCGTTGCGACCAACCCACTTTGTCGTCATTTCCGGTACTTCATTGGTCGAAGGTTAGAAAACTACATTTACCATGGTTGCTTGGGAAAAGGACTACAAGCACTGTGATTGATTGGTTGACGTCACGTATCTGTGTAGCGAGCTCCGCCTCGCTCAGCACAGCAGAGCTGGTGACGCGCTGCGTCGACCCGCCTATTTGTGTCGTCATTTCCTGGTGCACTTTGAGTGACGAACAGTCACGTTCACAAAAAACATCATAAAAAGTCAGCATTTTATGGTGAGTTACCAGCTTTTAATTTTGTTCTGTACACAAACAATAGCTCCTGTTTATTTTAAATAAAATATTTAGAATAACAGAGGTACGGACAAACATTTTTGCTTATTTTAAATACAAAGAATTTAAAATAACAAACAAAAGTACAGTTTTCACTCCAGATAACTAAAAAATTTTTTCCTTTCTCTTCCTTTCTCTGACACATCATCTTCCACAGTTGTCCTGTGCACATTTAAACTTTCCTGTTTATTTCAAATAGTGAAAAGTTTAGAATAACGAATACAGAACATCTTTTATTTTGATTTTCACTGAAAATCCAGATAAAAGATGGCAGGCACAGAGGGTGAGACCCCTGACACCTCTGATACAGGGCAGCCTGTGCCACCTCAAGGCCACGACCCGACCAAAGCAGATTGGATCGAATGTGCCTTATTTTCACTCACAGGGCCCATCACAAACTACCATGAAGAGACACAGTTGATGGAGGAAGCAGATGTGGACAGTGCATTAAAAACTGTAACAGCTGGAACCACAACGGCTGAAAAGAAAGCAGACAGAGATAAACGTTTGGCTAAATTAAGCCTTCTGTTAAAGGCCAAGCTAGACTTTGAAACTGCTGTACGCCGGGCTGTCTCTACATCATGTTTAACAGCACAAATGGGAGGTTGCCACTTTACAGCAGGAGGTAAAGAGTTTAACACAGTCGAGTATTGGCAGCGCTGAACAAACGCGTAGTCTCTACGAAGAATGCAAAGTGTTAAAAAGGGATTTTGACCAATCACAAGTTGATTTGGAAAAATGTGTGGTGGAGAAGGATAAGTATTACCATCAATACAAGTCGATTCAGGCGGATTGTGGGGAGGCACGAGACGCGCTGGAAAAATGCACGGACACCCTGGAATCATTATCACTACGGTACACAAGGCTGCAAGAAGATTATAGAAAATCACAAGAACAGCACATGATGTTACAACGTGAAAATGATGGGTTAAAAGTCCAACTGAATAGTTGTAAAATAGAGCGTGCATCAGCAATGAACAAACTCTTTGAAGAAGAGAGAAAATGTTTGGGTCTCATGAGTAAACACCTTGAGAACTCACCGCCTCCGCTGCCTCCTCCCATACCTGATGACCTACTCCCTCCTCCACCGCCCCCGCCCATGCCAGATGCACTACTCCCTCCAACACCACCGCGCCGTCCCTTAGGGCCTCTAAAACCGACAATCCCACCGGATGCGCCGGTGGGTGGATCTGATAATAACCCACAAATACCTCTATCAATGGCTGAACTACGGAATATGGCGAAAAGCATTCAAACCTTCGCCCCTGGCCCAATGGGCTCACACGAAACCAAGATCTATCTCGAAGACCTTGATTTCCAGCTTCAACGCTTCCCAGAAGCTACAGATGATGATAGAATCTGTCTGTTAAGGTTAACATCGGACAGGACGGTGCATGCTTTTATGAAGCGTCAACGAGAAGCAGTGATGAAAGACTACAGTCTTCTCTGTGCTGCGCTGATAAAGGAGTTTTCTCCTTGCACGGGGCCCGATGGCATCATAACAGCAGCTAACATCAAGCAAGGTAGGAATGAACACCCAAGGTCATATTATGACCGAATATTCCGTGCCTATTTCGGGGACAGATGCGAACCTGAAATGGAGGAGGAGGTAGGGTTTAAGTATATTTTCAGCCAAAACCTCTGCCCTGACATAAGAGAGAAAGTACATGTCAGCGCAAACTATAAACGGAGGTCCATCGAAGACATAAGAGAGTGCGCGATAGATGTTTTTACAGGTCGCACACCAAACAAAACACCCTTTGAAGTGTGTCCTGGTGAAAAGGTCAAATACCAAACGCTAGACCTTGAAGGAGCAAGAGCGCCAGCTCACTCTTTTAAGGAAGCCGAGAATAAGCAAAATTTCCAACCTGACAGACCGCAAAATGAAGGTGTCCGCTGGAACAAAGACCAAAAGGGGTCCAGAGACCCTAAGTGGTACAGGCCGCATCAAGAGGAAGAGCCCCATCAAAAAAGGAGGGCTTTCCAAAAGAAAAAGAAATATGGGTCCCAAGGAGACTCATATGAAAGAGGGTGGTCCCAGAGGGGACCCCCGAGCAATGCGCCAGATCCTGCACCTCAAACTGAACAGTCTGGGGCGAGGAAAAACCCACAGAAGTTCCAGAAAAAAGGCCCTAAACCTCTGTCCTCAGAAGAGATGGAGAACATACGTCGGTTGTTAGAAAGTTTGAAAAAAACTAACAAGGAAAACAAACCTGGAGTGATGTGTAGCACTATCATTGATAGTGACTCAGAACACACTAATAACAGCAATGCCACGATTGCTGACAGTCACCAAGATACTGATGGTCAGGATGCTGACAATCAGGGTATAGACAGTCAACAAGATTTGATAGTGACTCAGAACACACTAATAACAGCAATGCCACGATTGCTGACAGTCGCCAAGATACTGATGGTCAGGATGCTGACAATCAGGGTATAGACAGTCAACAAGACGTTGACTGTAACCATGACTTCATTGTTACAGAGTCCGAGAGCCCCTCATCGGAAAAAGGGGGGGTAAGCTCACTCACCAAAGACAATGACTCGTCACAGACCGATCACTCAGACCCATGTGTGACTGCACTACCAGTACAGGTGAATGAAATTCACACAGACAGTGGTAGACGTAACAAACGTCGGAAAAAACCTGATAGGTTCCTGTGTAACATTATCAGGAAGGGGCCCGCTAAGAAGGCTTACCTGTCAATCACTTTAGAAGGGGTCCTCCAACGAGAGCACAATCCCGGTAAGTGAACCTTCTGCAACAGGTGAGGCAGAAAAGGCCCAACAAGAGAGCCTCCTCTGCGAGCTGAAACAGTCAGCACTCACTGAACACTACCTACCGCAGGTAGTCAAAGGTGTTGAGATCCAAGGATCCCACACCGATGATGCTGTTTTGTCTCCTTGGACGGAGAAATCAGCGATCAGCCAAGCTTTCTATGGAACCTTGGTTAAAAAACAGTTGGGTCTAGAAATGAACAAAAAGGCTTTCCGCTTTTCGTTGGACCCCAACGATAAACAGGTAATGACCGCAAAAGGGATCATTGACCTGAAACTGATCTGGAACCAACGAGAACTGGATCACCCGTTCCTCGTGGTCCCGAACTTACCACATGCAACCTACATAGGCTCCGACATTTTGGTAAGGTTAGGTGTCCGAGTGGACATCAACAACAATGTACTGTGGTCACTAGACACAGCCACAAAGGACTCTCCTGTGCTAACAACAGAGAACCTTAAGGCTGGACAGACCATTCCAGAGGTCTGTCAGATTGCTAACAGCCATAACACTGCGGTACCACCTCAGGTTATGAACAAGCCGGTGATGTGTCACATCATGAAAGGACAAGCTATTAGCACAAAACAG